>JACXGI010010456.1:0-15329 GCA_016801175.1 Esox masquinongy
TTTGCAATTTGGTTATCCAGACCAATTTATAGTAAATACAATCAACAAAAATATTGTAGATAAACCATTTAATATCTCATAGCAAGTAAAAAGAAATTGTACTTTCACCAAGAATGTTGTTCAGTGTAGGTCCTTTTTTCAATACAATACTTTATATTATATTATTGTACGTTTTTTATATTTGTTTTTAGGGTGTATGCTAAGTTCGTTGGCAACTTCTCAGTGCCCATCTCGGAAATTAATCGACATTCAAATGGTGTAAGCCTTAAACAGGTTTTTAATGTGTGTGTGTATGTATTTCTATAAAATGTACTTTAAAATAGGCAACACAGGAAATCAGCTATATTTTATGCAAAAACTAAAATGGGAAAACAATGTTATTTTTAATTACCACAATAACTATGAGAGATTGCAATTAAGCAATATATTTGTTTCTCCAAAAGGTTAGGTGTCAAAATCATTGGCACCCAAATGATTCTCATAGATAAATAGGGAACTAAATGAAATCTGCACCAAAATTCACGTAAATCTCAATCCTTAGGAACAGAATTGTGGTTTTTCATAACTTCCTGTTTCACTCGGGTAGAACAATGGGATGGGGAAAGTTAGACTTACAAATGAAAGGAGCCACATGGTTGGTGACTTTCTTAAATCAAGCAATAAGCCGAAGAAAAAGAATAAATATACCATTAACCATTACAAGGGCAATAATGAAGTTTACACAGGTGGAACAGTGAAAACCTACATGGTGGAGGATGCACGTGTATCTTGCCCCAACAAACAGTGAGGAAGATTGTTCAGTGGGCTAAGATTTTTCATGGAGTAACTATCAAAGATCCTCTCAAATGTATGCTCCAATCTCATAAAATAATATTGGAAAATGATTGGTAATGTTAACCATGCAAGAGGAGAGAGAACAAAGTACTCAAAACAGGAATGATAATCATTTTGACACTTTTGGGGGGAAATTTTTTACAATGTGTAATTTTGGTTGATTCAATTAATCATTACACAATATATTCTAAAAATCGATATAATATACTACAGCTCATTGCCTGCTTTACTTTAAACTTGCCTATCTTTATTGAGGGTTTCAATAATCTGAGGACATTTTTGATATTTGAATTGAAGGGATGTGTTTCAAGTGTTGGATTTATTACCTGTGACTTTTCCAGGCAACCTGCCTCTTTTACTTACACACGCGCACACACACACACACACACACACACACACACACACACACACAAGTCTGCACAGTCACATATGCAATGGCATTAAGACACTGGCATTTTTGTGTTGTGCTTTGCCCTGGCATGAAAAGGTCAACAATGCACAACGGAATCCTGCTCAGCCAATAATTAGACTTCAAACAGCTGTCAAACGAAATGTTTGAATTTTCTCTGATGATTGTGAGGCTTCCCAACCTACCTGGGCTGACCGTAGGACAACCACACCTATCTCATGACTCACAAATAACTACAAATTACAATGCTACATTTTGAGTCATATAGAAACATAATTAATCTGAGACGTTTTAGTGTCTAGCAGTTATTTCATGTTATGTAAAGGTAGTTTTCAGGTCAAAGTGTTCTTGGTAAAGTGGGTCAGTCACAGGAGGAACACTGTGTCCTAGATTGTATCCTGAGCCCTAAAGAACATGTCATCCCATTCATTATGTGTTTCAACCCTGTGTTCATCATACAACTCAGTTGAAACTTGGGCTCGTTTTTTGACGCCAACCCAGCCGCAATAGTGTCAGCTCACAAAACAAGCATTCATCTTTGTTTATGCAAACTCTGTGCACGTTTATGCAAACTCAACTGGCCAAAAAATTTTAAGTCTATTTTTGGAAAAGGATACAGAAAACTGCTGCCTACTTCGAAAAGACCTGATGCTGAAGCCCCAGAAGCTCAGGCCTGGCGACACCACTTTTCTGGGCCTTGTTGTTTTTGGTTTGGTGTTTTTCTAATGTTTCCCTGGTAACTGTTCAGTCCAAAGGAAGGGCAGATAACATTTATTAGTTGGTGACTCACTAATCAAGAAATACACTGTGGCAAAATCTCCCATGGGCAGTCTATATCAACGCTGTATGTACTTTATACTATATATATATATATATATATATATATATATATGTCTTTTTTACATAATATATATATTAAAAAAAGCTCCTGGCAGATAAATGCACAGTTTGGTTTTGTGCCACTGAATAGTGAAGCTGTATAAAATGAAAAGGCTAGCTGTGACCTTCCGCACTTAAAGCCACAAGTATTTAAAAAGAAATTGGTTACTGTGCAAGAACTGCACAGCTAGAAGGTAAAATATACTACAGTTACCAACGGAATTACAGTAGTAAAAAGTCCTGTATAATAAGGCATATTGGGGGTTTGTGATATATTGCCAATATACTACGGCTAAGCGCTGTGTCTTAAAACAGCTCTTAGTGCCTTTTTGCTTACATATACCACAGCTTTCCTTCAATCAGTATCAGTATTTAAACCTACTGGTTTATAATATACCTCACAGTAATTATTACAGGATATAATCATTTGTTTTCATCTGTATGAAACCCCCTGCATGTGGCATTAGAACAGTGTTTTCCCACTAATTGCATTAGGAAAACATATCCCCACGTGGGACAACCAATATGCTTGGTGACAGACCAGTGACTGGCTTGTGATTGGCTTGTGTCATTAGAGATTGAAATTAGACCTGACTAGATCCACCAGTGTCTCCAAGAGAATTTTGACATGTTCCATTTATATTTCACATAGAAGCAAATGTACTTAACTTAAATCTGATTTTAACTTTTCAGGCATAAAGGTTCAGAAGAATCCAAATTTTCTACTTTTTGCATAATCTCTTTTCTCTCCTCACCCCCTGCTAAAACACTATTGGATGAGATTCGAGCCCCTTTGACAAGCCCTTTGACAGGCCAAGGACTCTAGATAGAAGATATCGAACATACATGGGCCCTCCTTTATTTCAGTCTAGGTTTTTTTTTCGCCACATTCAACAACTTTTTTGCATCATACAATTAAACAGGGTCCTGTTTTCATCAGGGTTAAGGAATTATGTAGGCCAACCTGGAGCGTGATCTTGCAGGAATGAACCAAACACAATACAGTCAAGAAACTTAACTAAAGAATCAATGTCATGAGGTGATACTGCTTGAATGTGGATGTATTTGAATGGTGAACCCCATTGGTCTAGTGAGTGACAACTATTCAAGCCTCTGTTTATTGGATTCATGTGGAAGAAACAACACAATCAATGCTAACAGATTATGCTTTTTTGAAGTGAAATTACCGAAAATTTTAGAAATCAGTCAGTGAATTTCATGAACAAATGTTGGATCTCTATGGCAAGATGCAACATTCACGCAAGTTTAGTTGAAATTGTGCCTGTGTTGTCTGAGTTACCGGTTTTAACTTGGACATTTCTTATTAAAAATATACATTTTTTTCATGCTTTATCTTGCTTTTTTACAAAGCAAAGATAAAGAACTGAGTTGTTGCTGAAAGAGCACTAGTTCGTCTTCAAACCCATGCTGTGGCAGAACATAAGAACTGGTGGAAACAGCTCAGACTACAAAACCACCCCAGGTCCAGCAGTTATTTTAGTTTATAATGATATAGCACTTCCATTCTGTCAGTTAGTGTAATTTTGTCAATGCCACATCTATAAGACACATCATTCACTCAAGTTTCCCTGAATTTGGGCCAGTGTTATCAGAGATATTGCATATAGCTTTAACATTTCAGCGGATTATCATATTCATATTATTGATTATTATAGTATATTATTGTTATTACAACTCCCTTTGGCCAATACATAATTGTCCCAGGTTTTTTTCAAATTTAAGAGAGGCAGCTAATCTGGGTTGCTAGATTGATTCTCTAAGCCATTGAGGTGAGTAATCTTTTGTTCTGTCGTTGAGCAAGGTCGTTAATCCTAAATGCTCACAGGTCATTGTTGAAAATGTGTTCTTGGTAAACTTTCTTGTCAAAAAATATACAGTTATTTTGTAAATCCTGGATCTCTTAGCTTTTGTTTTAATGGGGCCAGTGGTGAATGAGATAATTCATTATGTATGTAAAGACGTCTTCACTCCTAGTCCTGATTTCATTTTGGGAAAAGACGAAACTAAAAGACGAAATGTTGTCCGACATAAAAAAGGTATAAAATATCATGTATCTACATTACCATGTTGCTTTTTTAAATCCAATTTCCTCTTAAGTAAATCAGCTTGATCAGGAATGATCAGGATTGCGGTCCTCATTTGTTCAGAAAATGTGTGCAAATGGAGATGCCGGGGATTGAACCCGGGGCCTCATACATGCAAAGCATGCGCTCTACCACTGAGCTACATCCCCAACCCTGAGTGAAGTGGTGCAACAGGCTCTATGTTCCTTCCAAATAGGAAGTATCAGAGTCATAATTGGTTCTGTTAGAGAAGCCAATAGACCGCCAGGTTATTTCTGTCTCTGTTACACAACATGAGGTGAGGTGCACATTATCCACACCCTCAACCCTTGACCTTGTCTTCTCTGTGCATCTGTTTCAAATTAATTAATCAACATTGTTCAATGTCATATTTATTGAATATGAATCATCAATATTTTTAGCAGGAAAGTCATTCATCGTACAGTCCTTTCTTCAATTCATATTTTCTTCAGTTCCCTTCAAAAAAAACCTGTTCTCTGAACGGGATCAAGGGCTTTATAGACATCATGGTAGATGAAAAACAAACAGATTTTTTTTTTAGACCCACTTTTTTCTTTGATACAATCCAGGCTATTTTTAGCGGAAGGCTATGTTTTGGTTCACTGTTAGGGGACACGGCTGAAATTCCCACAGTGTCAACGCAGACCCTGGCAGAAGGAATAAAATTGAGTAGGAGAGAAGAGAGAGAGAGAGAGAAAGTGAGATAAAGAGATAGAGTTACAAGAAAGAAAGAGGAGAAAAAGAGGAGAAATAGTGTGAGTGTGAGTGTGTTTGTGTATCTGTCTGTCCGTCTGTGTGTGTGTTTGGCATGTGTATCGGTGGAGAGCAGCCCTTTCTCATCAACCATGATACCCATATCCAGAGGGAGATTAAAAAAGACCACTAGTTGACTTCCTAATATCCTCAGGAGAGGGCTGTGGACATGAATGTGGCCGTTTTTTGAATGTGATCTTCAGCTCGCACAACACAACCTGTCCCCCAGCAACACTCCTCAGCTTGGGCCCTGCCAAGGACAGCACCACCACCAGCAGCAGCAGCCCTGCTAGCCTTGTAGGGACAGGCCCACCGATCTGAAGGGTGGCGCAAAGACTGAAGGAGAGCCTGAAATGGAGGGGGAATGAATGGAAAAGCACAGAGGGGAGGTGATCCCCTCCCTTCTTCTGCATCACTCTCTCACTCTCTCTCTCTCTCTCCCTCATACTATCTTTTTCTCTCTCTTTCTCTAATTTCTAATATGTTGTGCTTTAATGGCATTAATGATAATGTTAGCAGTTAACACAGCAGTGGAAACAACAGTAAGGAAAATATTTATACCATATTTCCAGTATGTATATACATGTCAATGATGTTTTGTCTTCTTTACCCAGTACTAACGTTAGTGCAGTGAATACTTTTATGTAACTCCCTTGGAGTCCAAAGGTATGAGCACTGAACAACATGATGGAAACGTATCCGGTTCAAGAGAACACGGCAGGCTGCAGGGTACACTGCCCAGGTCCAAAGACAACACATCCACTTGCTCTTTGTGGAAACAGCCTATCCTTTCACGAAGACCAGTTACCTAAGAGATCGAGTTTTCTTGTTTTACTGTACATGCTGGGATTTGTTGTCCCAACAGATATAGTAAAAGCTGTACAAGCAGACAAACACAACACACACTACGATTTAAATGACGGTAGGCCTGTTTCAGCAGTCTAGGCCGAGGGAGAACTCAACAACAGATTGAAACACGCTGGTTTAGGACCCATGACAAGCCGTGGCCTACTACTCGTTTGGTTGTGTGCTCTCTGATTATTTGCTCAAGGCAATATGTGATGATGGCCCGTGTTAGTGCTGCGTGTAATCTGCCCTGTGTTGTTGGACTGTTAGTCCTCCTAAAAGCAGGTCAGGACCACTGCCATGTCTGTCTGTCAGCTGGGGGAAGAAGATAGAGAAAATTAGCCTGACCTATCTTCTGTGACTGTAAGCTTATCGTGAACACACTGACATTGAGGACTTGGGTAGAGGGGGAGGGTGGGTACTGTAGTCTCAGTGGGGGGTGGGGTGGGGACAGTGAAGAAGGGGTAAAAGGGTAAAGAGGTCTGCCAAGGGTGGGGGGTGAGAGAGGGGCCAGAGAAGTGTTTTAAGATGCACCTAAATAGAGCTTGGGGCAGGGTTAGAGGGGGTAAGTTAGAGTACAGTAGTTACATTTCAGAGGAAATATGCAGCCGGTTTAGCCTAGTGGTTAGATCATTAACATGAGCATTTGAATCCCTGAGCCGACACTGTAAACAACATGCAGCTGTGCCTTTGAGCAAGGCACTTACACCTAATTGCTGATGTAAGTTGCTCTTGGTGAGAGTGTCCACTAAAGGACTCAAATGTGAATGGATGAAAATAGTAATAGTTGTTCAAGTAACCTGAGAAATGAAATCCCTGATCAGTCTTGCTATTTTAGGTCAAACAGGGTTAGGGTTAGAGGGCTGTTTACTCAATCATTTCACCAGTGAAATGGCAGCCAAAGCTATCACCTGCTAAATAAATAGGTCTGGGGAAGGACAACACTGTTCTGGAAGTGCCACGGGCAATTCATGTTTCTGATTTCACATACTCAAAAGATCGGGTCTGACGAATTTAGTCAACTGCTGAACTAATCAACAATCTCAGTTTGTTTAGTGTGGTGCCTAGTCTGGACAAAATTCTAACTGAGACATTCCATGGGAAAGGTTTTCCTACAACATGAAAAAAACATGAAACTACTCTATTATTAACTCATTCCTTTTTCCAACCTTGATTCCTCTTCCTCTGTCACCTCCCCCTAGAGTAGACATAATTTGTTGCCCCTCCTATGCCCCTCCTCCTTTACACCCTGCCTGATATTTCTATGTCATCAGGAGATGTTTTTAAACGTTATCCATCTAGATTATGCCATAGGGACATAGTGAAAAATCCACAGAGATAAATGAATAGAACATTCAAGTCAATGAGCTGGCCATTTCATTTATTCTTTATGTGTCAACCTATCTGCTAGGCAAATTCAGGTAGATAACTTTTGCTGCCTTTTCAATGTTTTTTCAATGTATTTTCAACCGAAAGGGAGTATGGTCAACATCCTTTTAACGTCTTATACTCAAATGGGTTCCGTTTTATCAGTGGTTCCCAACCAGGGGTACTAGGACCCAGGGGGGTACTTGGCCTATCAAAAGGAGGTACTTGAGAACACTCACAACGCCATAGCTTTACTAGTAAAATTACCATGAGGGGGTATGTCAGGGGTACTCTGAGGAAAGCAAAATTCTGTTGGTGGTACAGTAACTGGAAAAGGTTGGGAACCTTTGTATTATCTTTTTATTCATCTCCCTATCTCACAGCAAATACCTCTGTTCCACGGTCAAGGAGCATTGTGTTTGACTTTGTGTGTGACTCGTTACAGCTGGGCTAGCTAGAACAATAGTCTGAACACTGCAGCTTTCTAGGACCAAACATGTCCATACATGTCATAACAGGCCAGAGTGTAAAAGTTAGACAGTCACTTATGGATGCTGAGATTTTTGAATTTGTCTTTCCAGCATTCTTTCTCTTTCATCTCTTCTCGAAAGACCACATTGCTCATGTTCCTGAGGTTCCAAACGGCGGATACAGAAATCCTGTTTTGAGATATATTGAGCATTCCATAAGGATACACAGTGTGTGAGTTGTATTCTTCCTTTGTAACATCCAACAAATGTGTAACGCAGTAAACTTAAAGCAGAAAGGTATGTACTAAAGTTTACTTTAATTCTTATTTCTTTTCTCTTGCTGAATAAATTATTTTGACCACAAAACAGGGAGCTCCCAGACGTTTCACAATGATACTAATGACACACAAACACACATACACACTAACATGCTGTCTGGCTTGAGGCCCTGCCCTCACGCAGCCGTAACTGACAGAGAACATCAGCTGTGCCGGGTGCACCCGTCGCACGCACACGCGTGCAACTCACAGAAATCCTGTGACCTTTCACCCACTTCCTCCACCAATCCTGGGTAAATGATGGGAGAACTGCAGGGCAGCAGGGGTTTTAAAAAAGAAAAGGAAAGGGGGAAAAGAGAGGTAAAAATGTTTTATTGCAGGACAACTGACAAGCAATGACACTTTAGCCTCAGTTATGTTAAGTACTGGAAAGTTTATGTTAAGTTTAAGAATTAAAACCATAATGCATAGAATATACTTAATAATTGAATTGGACCCGGGCTGAAATAACTTTTGACTCTGCCTGGTAACCAGTAGGGCTGTAACAAACACCTGGGTTAAAGATAGTGGACAAAAGGGCTATCTATTGCATGTCAGTGGTGTACATACCGTAGTATATAGGTATCTAAGATCGAGAGGCGAGTTGCACATGCCTGCCGGTCTGTATCTGCCTTCCTGCCTGTCTATACCTGTGTGCTGCTTAGCACCTGGTAACTGTATATGCCTGTAACCTTATCATCTTGCCTTTAGTTTAGACTGCTAAAGCTCATATAGCTTTGCAAGGACTGAGCTTTCCTGTCATTTTTTTCTGGCAAGGTAACCAATACAAACTCTGTGCGAGAGAGAGAGAGGTTTACTGGCTTATCCAGAAAGCTGGCCTGCCAGACAGGTTCATTGCTAACCCATTCGGCACTGTTCAATCCGAGTCTGTGTTTCAAACCCACTGTCTGCCCTACCCAGCCACTAACTCATATTATACCAGTAAGAATCTTTCTGAGGACAGTGATGTACATGGACACTAATAATTGTCCCCTAACCTTGAAATCTGAGAGGGGACTGTGGATAACCGTGTTTTGTTAACAAAATGTGTCCGCTTTGCAAGGTCACGCCCCTTACTTAATTTGATGTAAAGTCATGAAATGTGGTACATAGGTTCCTGATATTAGATTAGATTCAACTTTATTGTCATCGAGCAAGTACAGTACAACGAAATGCAGTTAGCATCTAACCAGAAGTGCAAATAGAAAAGTGCAGAAAATGTACAAGTATTAAGAACAATTTATGTTACAAGTGGGATGTATAGATGTGCAATGAAGGCAAATGCAGTGCAAATAGCAATTGTAAATGTTTAAATGTGTAATGAATGTGCAACTGAAGGTGCAAGGTAGCATGTGCAACTGAAATGCAGATATAGCAGCAATGAGGTTCTTGAGGTAGACATGTACATGTAGCAGCTGAAAACATCCTTATCAGACTTTGTAAAGCAGTGTCAGAGTCCAGTAGTACAAGGAGAGCAGTGCAACAAGGTCCCTGAGAGGCGGTACTAAGCGGTGGGCGGGTGGGTATGGTTAGTGCTGGGTCACAGAGTTCAGCAGGGTTACAGTAGCTGGAAAGAAACTGTTCCTGATATGGAACATATCTGTCTAAAGAACCCATAACACAGGCCTTGAAGTATTATAGACAACTTAGAATTTGGTGAAAAGACACTGAAATGCTAATCCCTCTCACAGGAATATACCAGCCCTGATTTCATTTGGGTGAATGATTAAACTTGTCATATAGATCCATGATTTAAACAAAATTACACAGATTGGCCATGTGGGGTAGTACATCATTTGTGGGAGACAACTTCTTTTGTGATCTTGTTTGATATTAAACTGATTATGGCAGTAGGCCGATTATGCTATAGTCATATAAACACCTTACTCTGCTTATCTAAATTACTGTTGGATCAAAATCAACATAAGCATACATTTAAATTTAGTAAATTCTCTAATTATTAGGAAATTTAATTAGCACTCAGCTCAAACTTTTCATTTGACGAGAGCATGAGCTAGCACCAGCTAAGCAAGCCTTGCGCTATAGCCTTACGGAAGGAAGGTGGGAGCTGAAACCACTGAAAGTACCAATGTTATGTTTTCTTCACACATAAAAGGTATATGCCCAAACTAGGATTTAAATAAGCTTCTGAAAATGTTTTTTCTGCATTTATCAAAGTCCCATTGGGTAGCCTGATTTCATAAGTGTCCATGTGAACAGGGTTACATGGCTACATTTTAACACAGTCTATCTCAGGGCCATTGGATGTTTGCGTCTGTGTGTGTGTCTGTGTAGTGTGTCCGTGCAATGTGTGTGTTTGTGTGTCTGTCTGACATACCAGAATACCGGAAAAGTATCCCAGGCCCTCAGAAACCTTGGCATGTTTACAATATCATGGGTAATATGGTGTTATATGTCATCTGTGAACAAACACCTCCGTGACGTAACTGTAAACTTGACCTCTCTGCTACAGAACTGTCCAACCGCAGATGAACGCGTTCACGGCACACACACATTCAGGAAAACCAGCACTTGACATAATTTACAGGCAGTTATAAGTGTCACATACCCATAGGTCTGTCTATTACCGGATGTACAAGACTGATATACTTCATGGGACATGTGCTGATTTAATGTACTCTATATAGGGAAATAACATATCAAACACCCACTGTCAGGCACACAATTTATCTGGCTGTACATAAGAAATGGATAGGAAAGTAATGCTCATTACATATCATGGGTAATTTTTAGAGGAGGCAAATCAGGTAAGAGCAAGAACCAGGAAATGTTGAAGCTGGGAAATGTTTGTAAACCATGATACTGTCCATTATTGACAACAATCATTGTAAATACCATTGTAAATACCAACAACATGTTGTTGTTGTTGAGTGCCCATGTCCCTTGCTTATTTTTTTGGTATTTTATTTAGGTTTATTTGGTCATTTGTGGATGAAAAAATAAACACAAAATATAGAAAAGTGACTATTTTTTTAAATAGTACTTTGACCAAGCTGACAGAGAACAAGGTTGCATCATTAATTTCAGTGTGATATATTATTATGTGTGATGTATTATTTCATTTAAATTAAATACACGATACAATATGCTAATGAAGCCGTCAGGAGTATGCCCTTAATGTCCGTGGTCTCTCGCTTCTCAGAGACAGTGTTTACTGAATATTAACTCAAATAAAAGGGTCAAAGGGTAACATCTGCCCCAAACGTAAAAAAAAGGAAAATAGGCAACACGAATGCAGGTATACACTCAACACAGTCATACACGTATTCTCATAATGAAAGCCTGCTGAAAACATATATCAACACACACACGCACGCACACACACACAAATCTAAACAAAGATACAGTCACGGGCCACGGTCCCCAGCTTGCATAACTTCTGAGAGGGAAGGGGGAGTGTTGCCGGCGATTACTTGTCCCGCAGACCCCAACCGACCACCAGAGGCTTTTGAAAACCACCAGCGCCCATTGGCTACTCAAATACTGCATTCAGAATGGACCCATTCGATTGGCTAGTTTTTGTCAAGCGTCGCTCAAAGGCCCTCCCACTGTAGGGAGAACTAAGGGACAGCGAGGGGGAGAGGCGAGAGGGAGGGGGAGAGAGGGACACTGTTTACTAATACATTTAAAGAAGCAAGTGTCTTGGAATGGAATACCACCGATTGTGCATAACAATGGGAATATGCACAATCATGTTATTATGGATGCACAATCATGTTATTACGGATGTGTTACTACAGGTCTCTAACATTAATTCGTTTTTTTCTGTTAATTAAATTATCATAGTCCCTTTCATGAATTATCAAACCGTGACAGGTTGAAAACATTTTGGGTGATCATGTTGTATCGCCAGTGGCCAGAATACTTTTGATCTAGTAATTTTTTTAGTTGGTGACCAGAATGATATTGATATGTCTTGCTATGTCAGAGTCCATCACTAACCAGTAATGATGAGGATGACATTATACAACAAGCTATTCGTCGTTAATGTTCACTCCATTGGCCATTCACAGATTCAGGATCAGCTTATCCTCCTTCAACACCAGCCGTTAACAGTTAGAGGAGAAACAAACACATACCTTCGATCAGTGTGTATGAGCAACTTCATAACGGTCTACCGGGACCAGGAGGATGCCTGTTCCGCGTCCGACTAGCCAAACCATCCCCAACCCCCACTATGTTGTTACCAAGAGGTTCGGCTTGGATCTTGTGTAATATTCTGATTGGTCCACATTTCGTGTGGGCGTGGAAATGGGCGTCACAGGGAGTATTGTGATCTCACAATCAGCTGTTTTGTACGTTTTACATTCTGATCCGAGGATCAGCTGTAGAAAGCAATAATAGAGGGAAAAATTTGCGGGAGGAAAAATAGAAAAAGAGTGAAATAACTGCAGATGTTATAATCTGAACATCAAATGTAAATTGTAGTTTTACACGAAGTCCTTCTTCTAAGAAGAAAGCCTTTTTTATTTTTTATTATGGTGTTTTAACTAGGCTACCTCACTTAAAAGGCTAACTAAAGCTTTGCTTTAAGAATTGTTATAATTTCTACTTCGTGTGTGATCACGTTTACAACTTGAATTACATTGCTACGGCAGGTAAGCTTTTATTCTACTTTGCGGTTGTTCTTTTTGTGCTTTTTGGCAAGCTAACTGCAGACTCGCAGTGTATCAAGCTACATCTGTCGCTGACGCTCATAACCGTCTGATTATCCATATCTCATAACAACCGATGAAGAAAATGTAAATTAGGTTGTGCCATAAACCGACATTTATGAAATGAAACAATCGACATTATAACGGAATTTGGCCATGATGTCACAGAGGACAATGCATTGTCCCATTTTCTGGATGAAATTATTTCTTGACTGTTAGCCTACATCCTTTAATAGGTCATTACAAGATTCGAGGACTTCCAAAATTGCATGTTTTTTCGGATAATGTCGATGTCTGATTCGTTATCTTTTGAGAATATGAAAATGATGTCTACATAAAACCAGTCCATGTTTTGCACCAAACGCTGGAGTAGCCGACTGTCGAATTAACACGGAGGGAGTATAGAGTTGTGCCTTTCTTTTCATCATGTCATCTGAGTTAATGTAGCCTAGACCTAAAAGCCAATAGATTTTGAACACAACCTCGATACTGGAATGGATTCTTTAACATTTGTCCTGTACTGGTGAGCCTATCTGTCATTGCCCTGACCCTTCAGCTATTCATTGCCTTGTCACACAGAATAGGAGCTTAGCTACACGGATAATTCTTGTTTTTCTGTACTTGACCGCTATCGATTAAGGATGGATTCTGGGCCATAATTATGACAGTGACATTGGGAATCCGAATGGCTTAAATGTAAACATTGCTTGCGGTTAGCTCCAAGGATACAGATAACCGATGTCCCCCCCCCCTCTCTCTCTCTCTCTCTCTCTCTCTCTCATCGGTATCTGTCAAGTGGATTGAAGGACTCGAGTCAAAGCAGTTAAATTGTTTAATCATTGCATTATTACTCCTTGCTCGACAGTATTTATTTACTTTGCATCCAACCAACTGCAATTTAGTCACATTGTTCCTTATTAACGGAAACCGAATTTTTATTTTCTTTTTGCTCCTTTTCTATTTTTTCCTTTCGCTCAAATGGAGTAGACTGAAAAAGAGATGGTTGGCTGAACCAGCAGCATCAGTGACGTAAGAGTCATTCGTCATGCAGCGCATAGGAGGACTTGGTCGCGTTCTCCTGCTCAGACGTTGCATGGAAAACCAATAGTTGCGTGCAACGTCATTAACATTCTCGATGACTGACAGACAGCAACAACAGATGATGTGGTTAACCTATATGTAAAACACCTATCCTGGCATTTTAAGATCTGTCAGGCGTCAGAAACGATTAGGCAGAGAGGCTAGAGCTTGCCGTATTTATTCGCGAAGCGACCTCGGCTCTCCTTCCTCTGTTGAAAGGGTCTTTTTGACAGCTGTGAGCAGAGAAATTATAAGTATCTGACAATATCAGAGAATTAGCTTTTGGAGGTTTAGAGAGAAAATGTATCCCTACATCTGATTTCTAAACCATCTATCTCACCTAGCTTCAATGGCACAAACATAGTTGTAGGCTTTGTTACCACTGCGACGAACACACAAAATGCCTTAAAGTAATGTGCATTCTTTTATAAAGGTTTAACAAAAATGTTTTTGCATTTATGTAATACATACATAAATAAATACATATATATGTATGTAAATATATATATATATATATATATATATGTATATATGTATGTAAATAAATGTTATTATTGTTTATATATAGTATATTATTGTTATATATCTTTAAAGAGGGTAAAAAAAGTGAATACCCCTTGATATTTTGTCTTAATTTCAGATATAACTTATTTTTTTTTCGGTATTTCCGGTTTTCCCCAATTATCAGACCACATATCAGTTCATATTTGGACAGAGTCATGGGAGTGGCCATTATTGCTTTTTTAAATAATATTCTGCAGTGTTTTGAATGTTTCCAGCTCTGTCTTTGTCCCTGGTGTCATCTATCTCTCCAACTAGACATAATGGTGTATTTATATACCCAGCAGATAATACTGAATTAGCCTCACAGCTGACTGATAACATTGTCTGAATGGTGCTGGCTTCTTACAACTCCATTAAAGGAAGTGTGTGTGTGTGTGTTCTCCCCTCCCAATTGTTCTCCCCTCCCAATTTCGTGAAGTCTTATTTGTAATGAAGGCCTTAAACTCCACAGCACGATTAGAAGAGTAAAAGATTGAGATATGTGTCCTCTGATGCACAATGTCACAATGCCATTCTGCCTCTTCCGGCTCACTATACCAGGACGTGTGGTACAAACACGCTGGAGGAGAGTGCGCTCCCCGGCCAACAACCACCTATTGAGCTGATAGTGAGGATTCGCTAGAGGCAAACCTGTCCGATACGGCCCAGGGAAGTGCTGAGCCATTTTACGTCACCTTCTGTGAGACCTCCTGACACAGTCGGTATTCCACGACAAGTAGTCAAACTACTGGCCACTGTGAAGTAGCTGTACTGCAGTGAGATGTACCACAACCATCAACATAATATAATTGTTAGCCTATCCCTTTATCCCCCATGAACCACTTTACAGGTTTTCTTGAATTGTCTGTGTCATAAAAATATACAGCGATCGAGTAACCATTAAAATACTGTATAATAGAAAGATAAGAGTCTAGAATCCTGCCAAACAGGGTTGGCCTAACTCAGAAGGAACTCCTGAAGCAGTATAGGTTTTATTGTAATACAAGTAGGCTTTGTTTCTTGATAATGAAAACTGTTTTGAGTAAGGC
>JACXGI010010456.1:15429-27898 GCA_016801175.1 Esox masquinongy
CCCCCCCCCCACACACACACACATGGCCCACACACACACACATGCCCCTCACACAGATACAGACACACAGGCTCTTTGTCAGAGCGATTGGGATGAACTCCAATTAAAATGAGAATGGAACACAGCATGGTTGACCTACATTAATCGTTTCTGACAGTGTCTAGAAATTGTTATTATTTGTGTGTGTGTGTGTGTGTGGATTTGTTGCATGTTTTGCTCCTTAGCGTGAGACTTGTGTCCTCCTGTGGCCGCTTGTGTCACTGTCACTATGGCAACCGTCCAAACACGCAGAAATTTGTGGCTCCCATCCACTTTCTTTTCCATCTTCTTCGCATCCCTTCTCTTAATACTTACACTCTTGCTTTTTGTTTTAAAGAGCTTGCTCTTCTTTTGTCAACACCTTTTTTTGGTTGTTATCCGTTGCCTAATCCAATTTTCTTTAAGTGTTATCTTATCCAGAGTGACTCACAAACACTGTCCCTCCCCCTCCTTCAGCCCCCCCACCCCCATTTTGTCCATTTTTAGAAAGTACACCCTGTCAGACCAGATTGGTCAGACAGTGTTCAGACGTACAGTCGAGTAACCTCTACTGGAATGGTATGTGACCCTCATATCCAATATCTCCCATGGTTAAATACAGTTACAGGGTCAGTTTGTGGGCAGGCTCTGGTGGCTTGTCTGGTTAGAGCGCAGTACTTGCGACAACAGTGTGATGGGATCGATCCCCTGATTAGATAGCCGCTGAACTTGCTTGTAACCTACAATTACTGTTTGCATGTGTGACTATATTTCTCTTTGTGTTACCGCTGCTCCTGAGCATCTCGTGACTGTGTTGTCCATCTGTCCAAAGCCCTTTCAGTTGATTGGTCAGTGTTCACCATTGGGGAGGAGGGGAGGGCATTGTTCCTCTATTCTTTATGGAACAACCCGACTACTTCTAATCTGAAGGACTCTGAAGGAAGCCATCCATCTGTTAACATGTGTCTTGTGCGAGTCTTATAGCCTCAGTGTATACATTCTGTGATCTCACTGCAAAAATGTGTGTGATATCAATGCTCTGCTCATTAGGCTACTCAGTTGTATGTATAATCATTTCAAAATCACATTGAGAAATGACAATAATAAAATAATTCATATTTTTAGATCAGTTTTCCCATTTTGTAGCTCTCTTGATAGAGCATGGTGCTTACAATGCTAGGATAGTGGGTTTGAGTGGGGCTGGTATAAAGAAATAAGAATAATTAACATGTACTCCTTCACCACTGTAAGTTACTCTTGATAAAAGCAATTGGAAAATATTCAAGCACAGGAAGCGCAGCAGTGTACAGTACATATATAGTATGTTCTTCTGTGAAATGGTACCTTGACCAACAGAATTCAGTTAGCTTTGGAACATTAATATTTTCTGCTGAGTTTTGTTCAAGTGTTTGCCACATCTTGCTGGTCAAGTCATAAACCATACTGCTGTTCAATACATTCAATTACCAAAATTACTTTCAAATGTTTCTCTACAACTGTCTCCCGGGGTGGATTAGACTTCTTTTTAATCTAATTGTTTTTGCTTTTATTAACAATCTAACCTGTGTGTCTTTTTTCTCCCCACAGGCCTTACCAAGTGAAACCTTACATTTGCACTACAGAAGCCCGTTGAGTCCTGTGAGAAAAATAAACTTACAAGTTCAAGACAAGAAAGGGTCAAGAGAGGCCAAGAAAACCGTGCTCACTTTCTTGACCTGGCAACTGTTTGACAAAGATAAAACATATAAATAAAACAAAAAAAAAACAAAATAAGGAAACAATTCAAAGGCAGCTAGCTTTACCTTGAGAACTACAACTACACATCAACTGACGTTCCCAGCCCCAGGCCCTTCGCCGTGACACTGACCGACGAGCCGAGCCATGTTCCAAGCTCTCAGCAGCCTGTTTTTCGGGGAGGTGGAGGAGGTGTCCGCTGAGATCAATGGGCCTAAGCCCTGTGTGTCCGAGGCTGACGAGGAGGGGTGGATGCTGGTCAACCTGCCCGGTGAGTCCCCCCTCTGGAGCAGGTAGAGGTATTTGGAAGTGGAGAGGAACTGTCACTAGATGGCCATGCCAGAATGGACAGAATTGTAGATAATAACGTTAAAACTGTAAATAAGTGTTTTGTTTTAAAGTTCTTTCTAGTATAGTCATAATAGTGTTAAGGGTGTGGGGACTAAAGAGGTTTGTTTAAGAGAGGTAATGCTTATGGGATACATTTGACATTTTAAATACATTTAATCACAAATGAATAATCCCTCCCTCAATTTCGTTATATCCAATTGTATCAAGATCCCTTGTCAATTACTCCCAACTAATTTGGTAGAGCTGAAGAAAGCGGCAAACCTTCCTCCTAGGCATCTGTGTCAAGCCGTTCTGGTTCCATACTGCTCTTTCAACCAGGAAGCCACTTGGTTCCGTGTGTGTGACAGCATGTTCACTCACCTGCTAACCACGCCCTCAGGTTGCTCAAGTAAGCGACTGAGCAGTCTGAGGGTGTAGCTAGAGCGCAGAGACCAGGCCCCTTGGATTGTGGGTACCTTGATGCTACGAAAGAGTGCCTGCGCACAAATTAGTCCAGGGGTCCCATGCAGGGTGATGCAATTGATCAACACCCTGGGGGGTTAGTAACAGAACATGGTTGCCTTGCCTCATAGAAAGTCATTGTGGTGGCTTGGGCGCCTGTTAGCTTAATCAAGGTAAAAGACCATAGATTGCATTCCCTCTGGTGCGTAAGGATTACAGTGCAGCCTTTCTGGTTGAGCGAGCAGCAATAAGAACGAGAATGAATCTGATGTAATTTGCAGGACGCTTATCTTGACATGGACTGTCCTGGGTCCGCTGGGTGTTTCGGCGATGTCGCAGCGCCTTATGTATTACTAATATTTAAATGCTAATAAACATCTACTAAAGTTGACATAGAAAAACCTTGAATGTATTTACAATTGTTCAAATTTTGATTGTTTTACGTACATACATTAATATGTACATTTTAATATGTATGTATTATATAATAATACTAATGTGATATATAACATATATATTATACATTAATATATATACACTGTATATATATATACACTGTATATATATATATATATATATATATAATTCCTTTCAATAGTACTCAATCCTCTGACAATTCTCATTTTAATGAGTTACAAATGGTATATTTAAATTTAAATCTGTTTGACAATTGTTTTTAAACACGTACACCAAAGCAACTCTAAGGTGATATTGATTTTATGTTGGGAAACATTTGTGAGGGATTTTTTTTTAATAGGTTACAAATCTACACATTATATCATCTCTAACTGTAGAATGTCTTTCAGTGTTTATACTCCTTCAGATTTGCAGTCTGACAAATGATCCATTAACAGTGTTTTTTCTTCAGAAATGTGACAGGAACTTTAATGCTTTACAGGTGGGGACCAATCTGTGTAAACTGGGACCTTCCACTGCACATGGGTTGAATAGTTATGCAAGCAACATATTTCAGCTATACATTTTCCTACATAAATCAAATATCACCTTATCATAATTTGGAGTTAGTGTTTTAAAAAAAATCTCTCAAACATTTATAAAAGTCAGTAATATGGGAGAATTGGTCAAGGGTCAGAATACTTTTTGCAAGGCACTCTGTGTGTGTATATATATATATATATATATATATATATATATATATATATAGAGAGAGAGAGAGAGAGAGAGAGAGAGAGAGAGAGATGGAGATATGCTGCTTGGGTATAAGCTCAATCAAAGGGGTATAATCTCTGTCAAAGGGACATAGTTTAGAGGCCATTTCTCAATCTAATCTTAAGATATTAACATAGGCCATTAAGCCCAAACAAAACACCTCACAAATAGTCAGTAAACCAAACTGTTACTGACATAACCCAGACGTTCCAAGTAACTAATCATATTATTCCCATTGTTATGTTTTGTGTCGTTTCTTCACCCTTTCTTCTCCCCCCTCCAATTTGATCGAAAAACCCTCATATTTCCCACACTGGTGTCTGTGTGCGTGTGTGCCTGTGCTTCCATGTAATGAAACACCAACCTGCATGGCTTCTTCCATTCTGCCTTCCCCAATTCCGCCCTAACCGATCCGCGCTCCACTTAAATCGGCCAACCCCTCCTCTGCTGACCTTGATCGTGTGCCCAGGGGAAACTGATTGCGCGACAATGGAAGAGGGGGGCATAGAGGCGCGTTCGACAGCGGAGTTGATCCCCCAGGACAGTCAATCGAATCCCCCGCACACACCCTCAAAAACAGAGCACCCCGCCCTTACGCCCGCCCGACCTCAGAGCCGTCGCCGGACTCACAAAGCTCGTTCGCGAGCGGCGACGGCGCTGGTGTCGTCGGACCCCTTCTCGGCTCCCCCCGGTGCTAGTTTGTTAGTCGCCGGCGTTCCGACGGCCATGTCCTTTAAAAGGCGGGCCAGGCTCTCCACCCCCTCCACCTCATCTGTGTCCCCTGGCAGTAGTGGGTCAGAGAGAGGATGCATGGATGAGAGCTGGTTCGTTACCCCTCCCCCCTGTTTCAATGCAGAGGGAGCCACGGCGGAGTCCAGCCCCATGGAGGACCTGCTGATCGAACACCCCAGCATGTCCGTCTATGTTTCCCCTGGCAACCTTTCCATGATCTCCAACGGCAACCTATCTGTCGTCGGGGAGGAGAGCATTGCCAGTATGATGGGCAGCGTGAGGTGAGCGCCGACCGATGCGGTGTTGCGCTATGTCCACGACGCCTTTTTGAGATTCCGCACGTGGGAACGGACGTTCCGCGAGAGGACCGCTTAACTGTTCCACTAAACGTTCTACGCCTCGTATTCCCCTTCTCTAGCAGGGTGGCAGAACCGACCGCGGCGCCGGCCGCACGCAACACCATACCAACCAGGGTGACCAGAGGAGCGGCCGCCCAGGCTGGAACCCTGGCCAAGGTCACCCAGGTAGCCCGTGTCCAGAGGGGCAAGGCCCGCACTGAGAGGCGCCACCTGGGATGCAACCGCATCCAGCGCCAGAATCGCACCAGGGAGCAGGTCACCCGCCACGGAGCCCGCACTAGAAACGCCTACCTGCACCAGCCCTGCCAGCGTAGCGTCTGCCACTGAGCCTCCACACCCACAGGGGGCGCAATTTACAAATATGATCACAAATAGGCATTTGTGATTCTACTCCCCCTTACATACAAACAGGATTTATATGGACATATACATATACACTCATGTGCACAAATATGTAAATACACATGCACACAACATCCGGGTGTCATTTCCACATGCACACATATGACATACATACTTAGATACTAGTTCCCTCACCCTCTGGCATTCACACAAACAAACGTCAATTTACATAGGCTACTGTTGCCCTGTTATGCCCCCAAAACCAAGCCATCTAGTAATTATTGATTGATGAAAACCTCTTATCTAAACTTTTCATACATAATTAAATTAAGCAAAAAATATCTTCATATTTTCCCCTTGACGAACATGTAATTCAGAAACTTCAGCTATTTTGAAAACATTTTCTTGTTGTTTATCTTTTATTTAAAAAAGCAAAACATGATTTTATTACTTTTAAGTGATCTTTAAGTAACTGCATCACCGTCAGTCCTATCCACACACACACACAGTGATAATTATTGATGCTCTAAGGCTAAAGTATTTTTTCTCAATATATTGGAAAATATGGGTTTTCAACAGAATGCAAAAATTATATTACACAACAAATATTTTTTGGGAAAACTACTTAAAACTGCAGTTCCATCCACCTCCCTTCCAATTAGGTTGAAGAAATGCTCCTCCACCATTGTTTCTCTGTGGAAGTCCCGTTGACTGTGGCAGAATACGTGGCCATTTGCAGTCGTCCTAAGGATTAAAGGATTACATTCATTTTATAAACATACAGCAATTTAGCACAAGGTACAACCAAAATTAGACATCCACTTTGAACCCAACTCCTTAAAATTGGAGAGGTTCAATAGGCTGCTGCTTTGGGTGATTGAGAGAGATTAAAGTTAACTGTCTTGCTGTCAAGCACAGAACAATTTTTACCTTGAGGAGAAAGGAAACATACTCCCTCTTTCCATGGGAACAGGCTTTTCTGAGAAACGTAGATTGGATAGTTCTGGACACATAAAAATCATATGCATTGAATATCTGAACTTGTGATGGATGATGAAAGGCATGGCACTCCATAGAAAGAAACAAATCCTGTCCCTCATTTGCGTTTGGTTTTGAGTTACACATGAGTTTTTGATTTATGTTCTCAAATTGAAGAAAGGGAATACCGCGGAGTGTGAGAGAGGAGACAAACCAGAAGAGGTTTTTAACACTTCTCCCACTAAGAGGGATGAATGCAAGTAAAGGAAGGTGAGAGGAAGACCAAGCCAGGAATAAAGAGGAAAAATACGACTAGAGACAATCCTTAAGACAGAATGGAGAAGGCAAAAAGAGAAGGATATAGTTATGTGAGTAGTGTAGATATCTGTGGAACCAATGGCTGGTATCCCTGTTAACCCACTAGTCAGAAATGAACTGGCACAGGCCAACACATTCACCCTTAAACATGGCATGCTGACGTGCATAGCAGGAAGCTCATTTCCTAATTTCCTTATTGTACTGGTCCAGCAACTACAACACAGTTAAGAAAGGAATTTAAAGCAAACAACTTCCTTGTCTTGCTTCAATGACAGTTTGTAGTTAGCATACTGTGTATGTGCACTGCGTGTTGTTGCCATAGTTATATATGAATGGAAAATAGCCATAGGTTGCCTACAGGTTACTAGGTGTTGATAGGCTAAAGTAGGTGCAGGGCGGTAGAGATGGCATCTCTTTAATTAGTGTTGATGTTTTTAATTGGTTCTTTTTTGTTTTTCTGTTATGTACGTTTCAGAGATTGTAGACCATATAATTCTTGGTGCCCGTCTCAGGAAAAGCCTGTTCCCCACAGACTTGCAGGGAGAACACAAAATAGATGACAACTTGAAACATTGTCCAGCTAAATCGAATCACTGTGAAGGATTCAATCTTTAAAGATATTAGTATGAAGGATATAAAGACAATTTACCAAGAACACACATTTAAATCCAACACATGTTTTGCTTGCTGTGAGGTTGCTGCTTTAGGACACTTCTTCCCCTCTAACTAAATCAGTGATGCAACCGTACCAACGGAAAATTAGATAATGTCAACTAGGCCTTTCTTTCATCACATCATATAGTCACACACACACAGTGACACAAACACACTCTCTCTCTCTCACA
Organism: Esox masquinongy; assembly: GCA_016801175.1. Lineage (NCBI taxonomy): Eukaryota > Metazoa > Chordata > Actinopteri > Esociformes > Esocidae > Esox > Esox masquinongy. The sequence goes on from JACXGI010010456.1 coordinate 22,718, forward strand.
CACACACACATGCAAACACAAACACACATTATCCCCAAGGCTGGTACTACTTTTAATATCTCTAGTAAAGACTGGCTCAAGGACAGTGAACGAGTGATGGCAAGTGACCCTTGTCTTAGTTTTACTCTTGCTCCACCCCCTGACCTCTTAATAGCGTATCCAGCTGTAACAGTGTCCCCCCACCATAAGATCTAGCTTCCCGAAGTGTGTTCAACTACAATAGCAAACTATGGTGCTTCAATGTATATGAATATATACAAATGTTTGTAAATTATTTGAGACATGGATGTAAGTTTGAGAGTCAAAATTTGTGCTGTGTGGTGTGTGAACTCTTACTGTTTTGTTTTTTTGGGTATGTTTTTTTCTTAAATGTTTGTTTTGAATCTAACCGTCGAGGATGTGTACCATGAGAATGAGAGGATGTGTATTAACGTGTAACAACAACAAAAAAAATCTTTAAAAGACAAATAATGATTAATTATTTTCCTTGTACTTATTAGAATGCAGTTTATAATGTCTATTGCTGTTAGGTTTCAAAGTCACTAAGGCCTTCAAGTCCTTAGAGTAGCTACTATCAAGACTGATGACAAGGCTGCCCCTGCCCTTTGCATTTCCCCAAAATGACGGAAAGAATGCACCTCAGTAGTTTCAGCTGACATCCTCTCCTCGTGTCTTTTACCTCATCTGCATTGAGATGTGACCCAATTGAGATGCACCTTGGGTTAGCCAGGGCTCCAAAGGCAGATGCCGCCCTCTAGGGGGTAAAGGTTTGATGAATTGTAAGAACACAGGATCATTTCATGCTGGCATCATACAACACTGTCATCAAATCATTTAAGGATGCATGTATGCGAATGTGAAATGCTCTCTCTGTAAAGTAACTGAAAAATAGTTTTTATTATTTTAGAATATCCTAGAACTTGGTTATATAGAAAATGTGGTACAGAACATTTTATTTTTACCTTCAATCAAAACCCCATATTTACCAGTGAAACCGCCGATGATCCTGTAAATATATGTTTCATTTCAAATACCTTTTAATATATGACATAAATATGAATACGATATTTCTTTTTTGTTCTGTTTAAAAGATGAGTCAGTTTATGTGATTCAGTGTGTGGTTCACAGGGCTGAGTACCACACACACACACATGTACACAGGCACACCACAAAGACACACACACACACACATACACACACACACACCTGGTCTCCAAAGCTTCCTTAACCCCTGGGTCTTTTTTAACCCTGTACTACAGTGCCTCTGGGGTCCCACTTTCTACTCACTAGGTGAAGACATTTTTACACTGAGATTGGGGAAGGGCCTATACCTAACAGACCATATGGAGAGTGTGTGTGTGTGTGTGTGTGTGTGTGTGTGGAACTCGCCACCTCTAATGAATCCTTGTTGGTCAACAAGAGGGATCCACCACTGAGAATGTTTCTTCCCTTTTCTTTTTCTTCTTCTTTCCATTGCCCTCTCACTGTTGTCCCATGTTACCTAGTAGCTGTTTTCCCAGTTTGTAGTGTGTGACTAACAAAAGCTGTGGACTAAGGTGCAAACCTGGCAATCACAGAGAGTGGGTGGGGCCAACAGGCTTGTCCAGTGTGATTTGGGCGGGGAAGGGAAGGATAATGGGAAAGAGGAAGAAAAATGATGTGTGACAAAGGAGGGAGGAAGCGGACCGATTAAAAAAGAAAAGAAAAAAGAAAATGAAATGTGTTGAGAATAGAAAACATGCTTGTATTTTTCCCTTATAGTTATTAGAACAGTTGTTCACTTCTATGATGATGTTTCAAAAGAACGGGGGTTGAATGTGTGATTTTATTCCATTTGCGCCCTGAAATGATGGCAGCTTAAAGACACTTTGGGGGGTTCACCTATTTACCATCCCAACAAGTACACCCCCCCATCAAAAAAGTATATATATAGACATTTAAAAAAGTATTGGTGTATCTGATATCTATGGTGATTGTGCCTTTCACTATTTCTGCATGGTGTTTGTGATGTACTGAATTGTTCCATCCCCGAGTGGACAGTCAAGACCTATGCAACCACCAGTGGACTCCAACATCCATTCAGTAAAATGCAGGTACCACACACACAAAAAAAATACCACAACAACAATAAACACTCAGGTTGACAACCTGAATCTCGTCTCGTTCTTTACACTCGGGGTGGGGGGCAGAGTTGCTTTGCTGGGGGTTGGACTGAGGACTGGAGTTGCGGCTGGCCATATAACCTGTCCGGGGCTTTTATCTGAGATATGATAAGGGTTGGGTTTGTAAGGGACAGAAGGCTGGAGCATTTCAACAGAGAATCGTTACAATAATGTGTACAGCTCCGGAAAAAATTAAGAGACCACTGCACCTTTTTCTTTCCTTTCCAAAAAAGTCGAAAAGGAAGGTTTTGAGTGAGGAACAGAAGGGTTAAAATTAAGAGACCACTGCAAATTGAACGCTTCTGTTCCTCGCTCAAAACTTTCCTTTTCAACTTTTTTGGAAAGGAAAGAAAAAGGTGCAGTGGTCTCTTAATTTTGACTAAGCGTTGTAATTGCAATTAAGCGTGAGCACAATGCAAGTCCTGGACACAGCCCTCAGCCGTGATATATTGGCCACATAGCACAAACCCCTGGAGGTGCCTAATTGCATTTATACACTGGTTAATAACAGAGTTAAAAAAACAGCTAGAACAGTTAAAAATAATTTGGGGTCATACCTCTGGTATATAGTCTAATACACCACAGCTTTCAGGCAGTTAAAAGTAAGTATGTGGCCAATATTCCACGGCTTAGAGCTGTTCTTAAGCGTGATGCTGCAAAGTTAAGAACAGCTCTAAGATGTGGTATATTAGTCATATACCACACCCCCTGTGCTTTATTGCATACATATACCAAGGCTTTCAAGCAGCTTTCAGGATTTGAACCACCCAGTTTATAATTAAGCACTTGGGTGATGCACAGCAACCAATTTATACCACACATCATTTATTTTTATTTTACAGTTATTTAACCAGGCAAGTTGATTAACAACCAATTCTTACTGACAGCAACAACCTAGCAGAAATGTTATGGAGGAGGAAAAGTAATTGGCTACCTGTCTTGCTCAGGGACAGAACAACTTAGCTTTCACCTTGGCGGTAGGGGGATTAGAACCAGGGACCTTGCAGACAGGGCTGTGCACAGACCTTTTGAGGGGCATGGGCTGAAATTACAAAAAAGGGCTCCCTGGCTAAATGCCTGTACTGGAACGAACCGTCAACTTCCACAATGTGCATCACGCTTACGGATGGCGCGTGCCCATCTGAGTGAATGACGGGCGTCATGCAGATATGATTTGGGCACCAATGGGAAAAAAGGCCACCTGTTGAGTCTGAGGGGGAGGGGCAGGGGCTCAAGCCCCCTTTGGGGCTGAGACGGCTCAAGGCATAAGCAACATAAGCGGTTGCTTAGGGCCCCCGACCGCTAGGGGGCTCCGACTGCTAGGGGGCCTCCGACTGCTAGGGAGCCACTAACCGATAGTGGAGAAGGGGCCCCAAATTACATTTTGCTTAGGGCTCCCAAAAAGCTAGAGCCGGCACTGCGTTGGGGTCTATCTGTGCACATGCCTGTAACGGCCGACCACGGCCTGTGCCGTGCCAGTCGTTCCGTTTCTATGTTCTATGTGTTTCAGTTCTGTTGTATCTGTTTCTATGTTCTGTTTAGCTTCCATTAGTTTATTGGTTTCACCTGTGTCTTGTTAGCTCATCAGCATGTGAATTTAGTTCAGTCCTTTACTCCCAGTCCCTGTGATTCATTGTCATTGTCAAGTGCATGCATGTTCTCCATGTCCTGCTTCACGCAGTTCGGTCTAGCTTGTATCCTGTCAAGTTCTTTTTTTTTTTTTCCAGTGTTTGGCGCTCGTTTTTGTTTGTTCAAATAAATAGCCTTTTTATTTATCCTGCGTTTGCCTCCTGACCTACTTATACATTGTGACAGTGCCTGCTTTCAGACACTAGTCAGATGTCCCAACCACTAGGCCACCCTGTCAATCTCAAACCAGTAGCCAAATCTCATGTGAGCCCTGGCCCTCTGGCTAGCTTATTATTTATTGTGAATAGTTGACAGCAATGTCTCAAAGTGATATTGAAACTGTGTACGGAAATCCAGTGCATTTCATAAGCATTTGGTCAGTAACACAAATGTTATTGTTTTGGCTCTATAATCCAGCACATTGGATTGGAAATTAAAAAAAATGACGATGAGGATAAAGTGCATACTGTCTGATTTAATTCAAGGTTTTTTAAATCTAAAAACCGAAATCTATAAATTGGAATTGCAGGCCTTTTTTTACACAGACCCGCCATTTTAGGGACCAGAAGTAATTGGACAAATAAACATGATTAAAGGGCAACAAAATATAAAAAAAAAATAATTATCTTGAAAACAGTCCAAAATGATGCATTGATATGAGTCCAAACCATTGATTTTAGTATAGAACTGTACTACAATGTACAAATTCAACAAATTAAAAAAAACTATTATTTTTGGTATATTGAAAACTGCATCAAATAACTTAGCTAGATCTTAACACCAAATACCTGATTTTTCTAACAAACTTAGTTTGAAGTGTCACAATGATTTGGCAGGTAGAGCAACTTTGATGTAGGGTCTGTTGAATCTAGTTTTTTTTCCGTCTCTCCGGTTCTCTCTCTCCCTCTGCTTGTCTCTATCTTGTTCTTCCTCTCTCTCTATTTGGTTCCCTCTACCTGGTTCCCTTTACCTGGTTCTCCCTATCTGGTTCTCTCTATCTGGTTCTCTTTTTGCTTCTCTTTCTCCACCAGGTTTTCTCTCGGGTGGTTCTCTCTTTATCTTGTTCCCTGTCTGCTTCTATCACTCTGGTTCGGTCTTCCTGGTTCTCGCTCTCTGATTCTCTCTATATCTGGTCCTCTATATCTGATACTATATCTACAGGTGCTGGTCATATAATTAGAATATCATCAAAAAGTTGATTTATTTCAGTAATTCCATTCAAAAAGTGAAACCTGTACAATGTATACATTCATTCCACACACACTGATATATTTCAAGTGTTTATTCCTTTTAATTTTGATGATTATAACTGACAACTAATGAAAACCCCAAATTCAGTATCTCAGAAAATTAGAATATTGTGAAAAGGTTCAACATTGAAGACACCTGG
>JACXGI010010457.1:0-27684 GCA_016801175.1 Esox masquinongy
TAAGGACCATGGTATTCCTGTTCTTAATTGGCCAGCAAACCCGCCTGACCTTAACCCTATAGAAAATCTATGGGGTATTGTGAAGAGGAAGATGCGATATGCCAGACCCAACAATGCAGAAGAGCTGAAGGCCACTATCAGAGCAACCTGGGCTCTCATAACACCTGAGCAGTGCCACAGACTGATCGACTCCATGCCATGCCGCATTGCTGCAGTAATTCAGGCAAAAGGAGCCCCAAGTAAGTATTGAGTGCTGTACATGCTTATACTTTTCATGTTCATACTTTTCAGTTGGCCAACATTTCTAAAAATCCTTTTTTGTATTAGTCTTAAGTAATATTCTAATTTTCTGAGATACTGAATTTGGGATTTTCATTAGTTGTCAGTTATAATCATCATACTTAAAAGAAATAAACATTTGAATTATATCAGTCTGTGTGTAATGAATGAATATAATATACAAGTTTCACTTTTGAATGGAATTACTGAAATAAATCAACGTTTTGATAATATTCTAATTTTATGACCAGCACCTGTATGTCATCCTTTACGGAAGAAAGTGAAGAAGGAGTTGATGTTGATAAGACATAAGCTTCCTTCTGAGATCTGTCTCTCTGTTCTTGTGTCAAAGCTGATCAATGGCTTCCAATAAGGCCGCTTTCCTATTCCACTGCAATACATGTAGCTTCATCTTCTGTACATGGGGAGGATCATTTCTTTAGACTCAGATTGTCGGAAGATTGGACAATTTTGACTGGAATTGATAGAATATGAAGTTACCCGCTCAGACCTCGTGGCAGTGATTTATATAGCACTTCAAGCTAATTCACTCCTGAGGATTGTGCAGAGTGTTGGGTGACGAGTCCCCGGTTGCTAGAGCACAGCAGGTACTGTGCCAGCAGACCCAGGGAATGACATGAAGCAGCCAAATCTGTCATTATAATTGAATAATAAAAACATAAAAAAACATACAAGTTGTGAAATTATGTTTTACTCTCCCTAAATCCCAGGATGCAGAGCTCAGAGATTACTGCTAAGATAGACCTGTGAGGATCCTCAATCTGCAGTATTACATGACATCATAGACCTGTGAGGATCCTCAATATGCAGGATTACATGACATCATAGACCTGTGAGGATCCTCAATCTGCAGTATTACATGACATCATAGACCTGTGAGGATCCTCAATCTGCAGTATTACATGACATCATAGACCTGTGAGGATTCTCAATCTGCAGTAGTGCATGACATCATAAACCTGTGAGGATCCTCAATCTGCAGTATTACATGACATCATAGACCTGTGAGGATCCTCAATCTGCAGTATTACATGACATCATAGACTTGTAAAGCTCCCCACTCAGCAGTATTATATGACATCGTAGACCTGTGAGGATACCCATTCTGCAGGATTACATGACATCATAGACCTGTGAGGATCCTCAATCTGCAGTATTGCATGACATCATAAACCTGTGAGGATCCTCAATCTGCAGTATTACATGACATCATAGACCTGTGAGGATCCTCAATCTTCAGTATTACATGACATCATAGACTTGTAAAGCTCCCCACTCAGCAGTATTATATGACATCGTAGACCTGTGAGGATACCCATTCTGCAGTATTAAATGACATCATAGACCTGTGAGGATTCTCAGTCTGCTGTGTTACATGACATCATACAGTAGACTTGTAAAGCTCCCCACTCTACAGTATTAAATGACATCATTGACCTGCGAGGGTCCCTACTTTGCAGTATTAAGAGACGTCATAAACCTGTGAGGGTCCCTACTTTGCAGTATTAAGTGACATCACAGACCTGTGAGGGTTCCTACTTTGCAGTATTAAGTGACATCACAGACCTGTGAGGGTCCCTACTTTGCAGTATTAAGTGACATCATAGACCTGTGAGTATAGCTACTCTGCAGTATTAAATGACATCATAGACCTGTGAGGATTCCCACTCTGCAGTATTAAATAACATCATAGACCTGTGAGGATTCCCACTCTGCAGTATTAAATAACATCATAGACCTGTGAGGATTCCCACTCTGCAGTATTAAATGACATCATAGACCTGTGAGGGTCCCTACTTTGCAGTATTAAGTGACATCATAAACCTGTGAGGGTCCCTACTTAGCAGTATTAAGTGACATCATAGACCTGTGAGGGTCCCTACTTTGCAGTATTAAGTGATATCATAGACCTGTGAGGGTCCCTACTTTGCAGTATTAAGTGACATCATAGACCTGTGAGGATACCCACAGTATTACATGACATCATAGACCTTTGAGGATAGCTAATCTGCAGTATTAAATGACATCATAGACCTGTAAGCATACCCACTCTGCAGTATTAAATGACATCATAGACATGTGAGGATCCCCACTCTGCAGTATTAAATGACATTATAGACCTTTAAGCATACCACTCTGCAGTGTTTAATGACATCATACTGTAGACCTGTGAGCACACCTACTCTGCAGTATTACATTACATCTTAGCTGCCCAAACCTCCATGGCATTGGCTAAGGCGTGATTGGAAAGATAGGGTGAAGGCCCTGCAGAAAAAAGCACATTCTCCCTCCCCACGCCACCCAGTCAGAGAGAATCCTAGTCTGGCTGACCACATGCAGCCTAGGCCAGAGCCAGGGGAAACAAAGCCCTCTTTCATGTCCTTCTCTTCTGTGACCATGAACAGAAGCAATCTGTTCCTCTTGGCTGCTTCATGTGAAGTGATCCGGCATTTCCATGCTGCCCTGTTACTGCTTTGTGCAGCACTCAACCAGCCAAGTTCAGTTCGCCATTTGATTTCCCTCCTTGCTCGTCCCATCTTATAAAAGGGCAGTGGCATAGTTGAGCAATGCAGATTCTGCGACAAGGCATCAACCGTGCTCAGCGTGATCATTGACCACATTCCTCATAGTAGTGTGGAGAACAACAGGGATCCAAAGATCCTGTAGTGAGGTATCCAGTGAGTTAACTACCCCAACAGAATCGGAACCACTTCAGAACCACGGGAAGGGGCCCCTTGGCACGTGAAAATGAGGACGTAGTGATGTTGATGCACACACAGAGGAGACCTGAGTACTGGAAGGGTTGAGGAAGCTCAATGACAGTGCTGCAGGACAATTCTAACCCTACACTGACTGTCCCGGAAGCTCTAGTGCTAAAGGCCATGAGGGCCAGCAAGGGCTACCTGGACCTGCATGTGTGAATGACGTCACCTTCATACTGTCTTTATTAGCGAATAGCACATCCTCCTGATTTGAGACACCTAGCATCAACGAAGGACCTCCGTGACCGTCCTCACTCAAGTGTCTCTACTGCACACATAAGGAGCAATATTTTGAAGGACAGGCTGTCTTCATCTTTGAAGGTCAGCTTTTTTTTATTGGATATTATTGAACACACACAGGGTATTGTAATGGCCAGCTAGTCTGTCAACCTATGTAACAACCATGCCATCTAACTGAATTTACTCTGTAGTGGAAGCCTCTCTACAAATCTACAACATTTTGTAGATTTTTTATTAATGTTTTTTATTAATTTTATTTTTTTATTAACGTTTTTTATTAATATCATATCATTTTTGAGAAATTGAATCATGAGAATCAGAGTGAAGAGAGTTTGAGAGTGATAACCAGCAAATACATCAAAAACCATTAAGCAGGAAAAATAATGTCAAGAAATTTGGGAAATATAAAGTTTTAGATGGATAAAAGTTCAGTATAATTATCTAAATAATATAGAAATTAGCCTAACTAGTAGTCTGGATATAAGAAATCATTTAGAAACAAAATATTTGAGTACTATTCAAACCAGTGCCACAAAATATGAGATATTGGGGGAAGGAAGTTCACTGTGGTCTCTTTCCAAAAGAACATGTCCCAAGACTTCAAAGCCAACTTCATCGGGTTTTTCTAGTGTAAAAAGACTCAACATCAAATGTAAGCATTTTCAGGCAGAAGATCTAGAGATTCAGTGATAGAGAGCATACTACCAGTGTCCGTTACAAAGGAAGTGAGTGTTAAAGAAGAGACTTAATCGCCATCTAGTAATTATTGCCATACAAACTAATGTTTTTGCCGGAATGCATAGGCAGAACCAGCCAAGATGAACAAATGTCTCTGACTGACTACTCGTGTAGTGATTAGAGATGCAGACTGCCACCCTGTAGACTGGGTATCAAATCTGGGAAGGGACAAGATTATCTGAGGATTAGCTGGCTATAAGCATCGGTCGCTACATACAGTAAACCAAGCAAACTAGCCAAAAGGAAAATACAGCCGCATCGGCTGAACTGTCCGTGGACGCAGGAAATTCACCACAAATTCGGTCCTGTTTACAGGCCTTTGAAATGCAGAGTTAAAATCCAATAATTGAGAATCACATTGTAGCTATGAAATAAAATCATGTTCCAGAAATGAACAGAAAGTCATAGCTTAATGGTTTCCATAGGATCTGGTGTGATGGTGTTAAATGCGGAGCTAAAATCCACAAATAGGACCCTTGCATATGTTCCTGTGTAATCAGCGTGTTGTAGGATAATGTGCAGGGCCATGTTTACTGCATCGTTCCCCACTGACAAAGCTTGAATCTATTTCATGACACTTGGATAGAATGTGGGAGTTTGCCAATATGGGATTACATCATTAAAATGCTTGTCTGTTCTTGTGTTAAAAAGTCATGGTAATTACCCAAAACGTGCATCTACCGGCTACTAGGTCTCTAGACTTGGCCCATAAATAGCTGTTCTTCAAGCCTCCTCCCTGGCTCTGCACAGTCACTTCTACCCACAGGCTGGCTGAACTAGGCTTGCCTAGTTTTCCCTTCTTATTTTCATGAAAATGAAATATGTCACAAATTGTCTTAAAATAATGTTGGTAATCCATTGCAGGAAAGCAACTGTACGCTGGAGGGGTGTGGTAAACATCATTTTTTATCACGGCTGTGCTGATCTATGGTACTTAGCGACCCCAGCACAGCCATGATAAGTTGTTTACCATGCCCTTGTGTACAGTTGCATTCTTTGGGAGACCATGCAGTTGTGCTGGTCCGGTAGGTAGTGTAATGTGAATATCTATGTCCTGTTCCAGTAGGTCTGAGATCCTCTTCTATGGTTAAGCTAATATATTAGCTGAGTAAGATGTTTCTGAGAGGGTATTGGCCTTGCATATGTATTTTTCTCTGCCTTCATCAGCATGGAATCATAGCATTCAACTGCCAAGTTAGAAAAAGCCCTGGCTCAGCCAGGTCTTTTTTGCTGAGTATTGATAATGAAAGCAAATGACGCCATTTTAAGTGGATACATAATAATGGATGCTGTAATAAATTTGTTATGAATGCTTTTCAATTTGTATGATTGAAGTCTGTGGAGGCTAATGTACTTTATTAATCCCCAGGAATTTAAATAAAGCATGCACAGTTCAATAATGCAGTACATGGCTAACTTTTGATGGGGCTTATTTAAAGCTGCTTTCCACAGCTTCCCATCTGATTAAAGAAAAAAAGACATGGTCAAAAGCCTCCTGTTTTCTATGTAGATAATATATAATGAAGAGCCAGGGTAATAGTTACATTAAGTACTATGGTGTGCATATCTTTCTGTGGTATTACGACTAGACCTGTCCACTTTGAGGAGGATGGAAGTGGACACAGAATAGGAAGCAGCTCTAGATCAGGATTATTGAGTCTGATCCCCCAAATCTACTCCAGTGTGCTTATACTGTGGACGTGCATCCACATAATTTCATTTCATCCACTGGAGTGGTGGTGGCAGCGCTCCGTCCCTGCTGAGGCAAATGGAGGGACTGACACAATGCCTGAGCACAGATGTAATTAGCCATGTTATATTATAGAATGAGAAAAAAAACAGAGAGAATCCAAACTCATTTGGAAAGGAATAATTGGATGGTTTATATGTGCAAAATCTGCTGCCTGTCATGGTGTTGGCTATAAATAATCTCTGGTTTTAACTGTCAGTTTGTTATGATTAGGATTATAATTACCGTTTTTAATTGATAGTTATTCTACGTCTTCACATACGTCTTCACATACTTCTGTACAAATTACTTGAAAAACATGTCAGCCAGCAATGGTTGCACAACTTGACCAAACAAGTTAGCATACTTCTCAATCAATGATTTATATAAAGGAACTGTGTGGGAGACTGGTACAGGTGTCTTTAAACCTTTGAGCCTCAGTGCTATAGATACATTGTGTTGTTCTGTGAGATATGCCTGTGCTCGGAGGCTATGCTTTGATGAGTGAAGATACTTTGTGTGTTTCTTTTGAGATTCTCTACGGGCAGGGTTGAGTCAGCCACTCTCCCTCTCTCCAGCTATCTATCTCTCTCCCTCTTCGGCTGTCTCTTGATCTCCTCACTGTCTGTCTCTCTCTCTCAGCCTTTGTCCCCCTTTCCTCTCTATCAGGGAGGGACATTTTTTTTTCACAGAGAGTGTAACAGGATGAGAAAAGGCCAGATCTGTCCCTCTGGGTTTGTGGTTGGTTGTCATGAGGTTGAGAGAAGTAGTTGAAGGGACATGCTTAAGGTTCCACTGATTGTTTTGGATTTGTCTCAGCCACTCTGGTGGGAATGGCGTAGCTCTGGGGTCACATGCCAGAGTGTGTTTGTTGGACTGGTTCTATTGGAGACAGGAATGTGACAATGGGTCAGGGTTGTGGGGTCGTCTTCCCACCTGTTTAGTACCCCTGGTTATCCTCTGTCTGAGGCTCTGTGTACCACTGGGTCTCTGACGGGCAAATATAACACACTCTGATGGGAACACACATGCTGGTGCTTTGGGAACAACTCATAAGGAATGTTCTAGTAAATGTCCTAATAAACACTATAACTGTCACATTCACATCTATAGTTTAGCTTCATTAGAATCCCCTTCAGAGCAGAAGATGGCAACGAGTGAGCATTGATGTGCGTGGTATTTGCAATCTGCATTGTTGTCTGTGTTATATGCGAACAGGTGTGTTTGTGAGACAAGGAGGAACAAAGGGAGAATCGCATGGTAGAAGAACCACGCAAATCATTAGTAGCCAGTACATTCCACTTAACGAAGTAGCGAAGTCAGTGCTAGAAGGAAGACAAGAAATAATTACAATTGCAAGCATTATTCTCAAAGCACTATATTTAAATGCATCTGAACACACCGCCAGCTTTTTGTTTCACCTGATGGCTGCCATTTCCGGGTCTTTTCGGGAATCGTTATTTGAGGAGTTTCCTGAAGCATGAGCGGAACAGGACATCCAGGAACACAGCAGTGCTGAGGAAGAGGCCTTGTAGTGACGACCACAGGGTACTATTCTTTGTGTGGAATTCCACTTTGCTCATGATGGCCTCATCGTCGCTGCACACCTCCTGCAATGAGCCACTGAATGATATAATTAGACCCTACACACTAGATCATCTTAACTCCAGCTATGGCACACTTTAGCAAATGGTGGAGGCAATGCATGGGTAAACGGAGGGCTAAGGGGATGGAGATCCTTTAGGATTCAGCCTGTACCTAACTTGGGCTGATGTCATGGTGTCAGTTAGCCTACATTTCAAGATAGGAACACTCATTTTGGCCCTAGGACAATGAGACACTCGTTATGACTGTTCTCCTGAGAAATGAAATTTCCCAGGGATTGTTTTTTTCGTTAATAATTATCTCATAAAGATCTATTTTTACTGTCCTTTTTGGGATTCTGTTTTAAGAGGCTTTAATTATATTAGCACTGTAATTAAATTGGTCTCAGAATAACTTGCTTTTACATCAACCAATTATGTGCCACTATGTTGAAGAGGCAGTCAATGTTCCGATGTTAACCTCATGTCCAATAGAGGCAGAGGTGTCAGGCTCCCATGCTGTTCTTTCCTCTTGCTCTGGTTGATAGACCACTCGGATTTGTCCAGCAAATTTGTACCACAAGGATTTCTGTGCTAATCTGTTTTCATGACAGCTTTCTATGCCTTTAGATACTCCTGTCAAGCATTTTTGTCATGCCTTTGTCACTGGCTGTCTCTGAGCTGTATACAGCTGTAAAATCTCTAATTACATTCTGCTTAGTTGAATGTGATTCGCATTGGGAATGTGGGATATTTTTCAGCATGAGAAAATTCTAAGTTAGCTGAGGCAGAAATGTCATGTAATTGATAAGTATATATATTTTGGGGAAAAGTTTGCATAACCAAGTTTGTGACACAGAAACCCCATTGGAAAACACAGAAGCCATTTGAGGATACTGGTTTTCGGAAAGCTATCTAATCTTTAATACAGATGAAGCTCTTCCTACCACGCTCTCTACCGTGTCACTACCTTCATTCAGCTCACCACCTCACCAACCTGTCCGACCACGCCTCTCATCACCTGAATTATAGTCACCTGTGTTTGTTACCACCTGTGTTCACTCAGTCATCCTATCTATTCTGTTTTGTTTCCACTTTTCAGTTGTGAGGTATCATTTGTTTCGTGTGACATACTAAGCCTGTTTTATGAAGCTTTCTCTCTTCTATCATTAGATTGCTGTTCTGTGAAGTGAGACGTTCCTTTTGGGCTTGGTAATTGCAATTTGATAAGGAAATTCCTTGAGACTAGCATAACCATAGAGACATTTTATTTGGCTAGTTGATGTAAGATGTGCTTAGTTTTGTGTGAGGTTAATGAAATTGGCACATCAAGAATTCCATTCAGTAATTGTTCTACAGTATTTAGTCTAGAATTGTACAGCAAAGCCTGTCCCCCAAGTATAGGTGTATTTATGTGTCAGACAGAAATAAATAATATAAAGAGATGCATCACAACTGACATCAAATTAAATCTCTCAGATGGGCTGTCATACCAATGCCCACCAACCAAATCAAGTTGTGTTAAGTCTTGTCCAAATTGGGCATTTGATTATGACGTCAACAGCAATACAAGGCATCCTGGCAAGAGAGCAGTTAGTCCCCTTGCTTGCTTGAAGATGGCTGTCACACACTGCATCAACAACATTAATGAATAGGATAGTCTAAAAATAAATACATTTACTCGTAGTTTGGTCATTAAAGCTTGCAGAAAATGTTGTTTTGGAATAATGACAGAAAGCAATGTTGCTCCTAAGTCCATAACCCTCTCAAGCTGTCAGAGACAGGCATGCAATCACGTCTGTGGAGACTATGTAAGGATTATGTCATTTCAGATTAGATTAAACTAGGAAGGTTTACAGATTTGATGTATTGAACCTTATTATGTAAATGGATTCATATTGAAGGCATTTCCCTGGTTTCTGCCCTAGGTTTGTGGTATTGAATCTCACTTTTTAATTCCTTTATAAATGTCATGAGGCAAAGTAATGTGATATAATGTGGCTAAAAGAACGGTCACTAATATGTTATATATTTTTGGTAATATTGGTAATAATTCTTTAGGGCATAGTTCGATGAAATCAGTGTTGCTGTTCTATTTACTGCAACAGTGACACTGTAAGCTAAGCTGACTAGGCTTGTCATTTAGGGAGTTCTAATGTAATGAAGCAGATGACAAATCATATAGGGTTTTCACTGGACCACCCTGTCGCCTGTGATTTAATGACTTGACACAAATGTCCTTTGGTGGTTATCAGAGGGGCAAAGTTAGAGGGCCCTGGGAAAAGGCATTGAAGTGGCCCTTTGTTTCACACCAGTAAATCCCATGTGACCAATACAGTATTTTCTTAATTTTACAGCTTGTTGGAATCAACATGATGTAAAGCTAATCTTTATGGTGCGTGCATGATGGCTAAAGGTCGCGGTGCCCCTAGTCAAGCCCAAACAACACAGACTTAACTAACCGTTAATGTTGCAGGAGAATATACCAGACACAATGAGATTAAAGCCAACTGTTTTAACCATCCATAAAGTATCCACTTCACTTATCTACACTGACAATTTTCAGGACATTCCATTAATTTCTTGGCTTTGTTTGCTTGAAAGTAGTAATGCTTCTATTGAGACATTTCCTTCTATTGAGACGTTTGACACCTTGCTGTATTCAGAGTGCACCCAGTGGCTTTTGTTGTGTTGTTTTATGAGCAAGTGCGTGTGTGTTTGTTTAGAGTGTGCAAGTGTGTTCTCTCCAGGCAGTAGTGCCCTGTTCAGTCTGAAGGTCAGAAGCAATGTCCCTATCTTAGACTCTATAGTCTAGTATTCTGGCTGCTGCTCTTTCTCATCCAGGTGTCCTTATGTGTGGTAATGTAACCTCACCCCCAGGCAGCAGTACGTAAAAGCCTGATCCACTCAATGAGAGTAATCCATTCAGTAACGTGTTCGTTTGTCATTCAGAGTCAACGGGTGGTTTCCCTTGGCAGGTTTTTCCCATTCACCTTGTGTGTTACCTTGGACCAAGAACAAGTTGCCCAAAATATTTCAGTGTATGCCAATAATTCAACATACATTTTCAAAATGTTGCACACCTTTAGCTATAAATTTTACTATTACTGGTGTTATTTTCCGTGGTCTTCTACACTCAGCAGAGAAGTGGCACGAAACAGGGTTTGAGATTACATCGTCCCTAAAAGGTCCGGACAAATCTCATTAATGGGAACACACCCTGTCAAGACACATTTAGTGTCCTACACGGTAGAGCCTGGGCGGCTGTAAGTGCTGCACTATTACTGTCCGAACCCAAGTACTCTCTCTCGTTCCTCGTGAAGTCTCTTATGACTTGTGTTCTGTGTCCCATTGATGTATTCTTACAGTACACTGTATGTTCTGTCAGAATGATCTCGACAAAGGCTTATGGTCAGATGTGTGGACTACTTCTGTTGGAATCAAAAGAGATCAGGGATCCAAGAAAAAGTACCATCATTCCAAAGGGATTCAAACGTACAGTTACATTATCAGTCCGATGCCACTGACAGGAGCAACATGACATAACACACATTCCTGTTCTGTAATGTCTGGAATATGAGTGATGATGCAAAGGTCCCCAGTTTCCAGGTCCCCATCTACAATGTACAGTAAACAGCATTATTGTCAGTAACCATAGTGACAAACCTTAATGATACAACCAAATATGGCCTGGAAACAGTTTCCTGAGGAGGCCTCACATCTCCTTAAATAATCCCCTGTACGCGCGGGCTCAAATAAATTAACATGTTTTTCATAGATGATTTCTGAATCTTAGAAGCCATCCACAAGGGATCTCCCTGCAAGCACTGCTGTAATAGCTTTTTGCCGTCCGCTATCTTAGACGGACACTGCACAGCATTCTGGGTATGGTCACTAGGATCCCTGGAAGCATTCCCTGATGCTAGTTTGCTGAAATACTGAAGTACTTGTTTTGGTAGATAAGTAAAATTACGTTTAAACTTCTCAGTCAAATCGTGGTTAGCGAATGTCCTACAGTTGTTAATAACATTGCTTATCAATCACATCCATGTAAACTTGCTATGTAGTCCCTGGTCTCTTGCATTGTTTGTTGAAAAATGTCAGTAATCACTCACGTTAGAAGGTCAGAGACATGATGGCCATTCAGTCCAGCCGAGTATGTTGTGGTGGTGACTTCGGTAGTTGGGAAACCCTGGTCTAGCGAGGCACTTGTTACGGAAATTCGTATTTTGGTCGCCTATTCTTAAGTCTTTCTCTTGCTACTACAATCACGCACACTAAATGCATTAGTTTGGCTTAGAGTTATACTTTCACTGTATTATAGTTAATTTTGCTCTGAAAGAAGGTGTAGCAAATACCCTCAGAACAGAATACATGCCACACAATTGATGTCATTTGCGGGATTAGCATAAAAACAATAACTAATTATGTGGCATCTGCAGAACCCTGACAACGTAGTGTCTGGCGGTCTGTGGCAATGACTTGAGGTTTCGAGATGGTATCATCAACCCTCAATACTTTTCTTCTGTTCTATGTAATTGCCTTTTATCCTGCCAAGGTTTGCTCAATTGGGAGCTCGCACTGCACATTATAATAAACCCCTCCTCCCCCCAAGAAAAAATGATCTGAATGCCCATTGTGAGAGAGACACCCAGGTTGTTTGAATAGATACATTCAGCACTATAAAATATTTTTGTACTGTGTCGAATTAAGATAATTGTAAATATATTTAATATACATAACTGCTTATAAAATGAGAATCAAGTTGACATTGATGAAACAAGAGGTTTACCCAAATTTCTGAAACTCCATGGTGATTCCATATATTATATTACTATAACTAGTTCAGTGAAGTCTGCTCTCTTCCTCAACCTTGTAGTGTTGTACTAAAATGGATGTATGATGTTTCTGGATCTGTGCCTCACTCTGCTCAGTGGCATAGGAATACCTAATTTGGATATACCTGAATTGTTGACAAATGTGTTGTTTTATTAAAGTGTATGGCCACATATGTTTACTGTTTGAATGTATGCATGTTACAATCTTAATGTTTTCTTAATTCCTTTTGTTTTAACTAGCTAGCTAGAAATGGATGCTCTCCCTGTTGGCATTAACGTAGTTCACCTGATGAATGAAATGTCCAGTAATAGGATAGGGCAAATGCAATGTAATCATTCAACAGTATTTGCTTATTCCCCAATAGTCCTTTAACAATGATTCAAAATACATTTAAATTCTTTAGTCAGACTTATGTGAAACAAATATGATTTTCATTTTCTTTTTCATGCATTTTGGGATTATTCCACTACAATGAAAAGTCCTTTACAAATGCAAACAAAAAATTATTATTATTATTAAATAAATAAGTGTATGTTCATCATCACATTTAAATATTTCAGTGACTGTTATGAAGTGAAAAATGGCAATAAAAAAATATAACCATGATGAGGTCCCATGCATGCCCATACAATGCATAAAGGGGCTTTCATTGTTGCTCTTTGAATCAGTGCATTTAGCAGAGACTGTAAATGCTTGCTCCAGCTATTACAGAGCCAGTGCACAGGTCCCACACCTCACTGCATGCATACTACACACTGCCTGACAATCTGCCACTGTATGCGTAGCCTAAAGACTTGTATTTTAGATTGACCTCACATCAGCAGTTTTGCAAATTACTATTGCCGGCAAGATCTCTTTCACGCACTGAACATTGCTTCCTTGGCATTTAGCAATGCAACAGCCATAATCCTGCAGAGTGCAGACACTATTGTATCATTGAATTTCTCCCTGAAGCGGATGTTATGAAACCCTAGACTATTTAAGAGGGCTCTCTCTTTCTCTTGCCTTGCTTCATTTCATTTAATTTGGCCTTTTAAAATATCCCCAGTAGGAACACCTCATCAGAAGGTTATATCAGACTTTTTTCATGTGGAAGACTGTATAAGTGGCAGTACAGGACACAGATGGTCTCAGGGTACAGATTAAACCGACAGCCTGTCTGGGCCCTTCACTGTTTAGAAACAATGGCTAACCCTGTCCAGGCTGGGGCTGGCTGTTAGCTCAGTCCTGCATCTCTGCATCAAGCTCTTCACCATGGCAGCAGTTGTGGCCTACAGTGCCTCTCCTCTTCATCGGCCCTTTTGAATTTTGCCTGTTGTTCGTAAAATACGTGTTGACACCCACTGTGGCTAATTCTTTCAGTTCCATTGCGGCCTCTATTTTGCATAATTGCCACTTACTGAGCAGATAGTGTGAGATGTCCCTGTGAGAATGCCTGCATTTCACTATTACTGATCATTTTTCTCCCTACCTCTTGTGGACTTGCTGTGGCCAGCTTTGCTGATGAGGAGGATTCTACCAGAAGGTCAACATGAGCATAAAAACACGTTTCTTATTAGAGATAAGTGAGATGTTTGCAGCTTTTATTTTACCAGGGTGTGGAACCTCAATAAATTCAGGTGATTAAAGAGTAAGAGGCTAAGTCTTAAATTAGCCTTAGTGAAACTATTGTCAATGCTCTACTGTTAACAGTACAGCTTCCTCTGGCAGTTCTCCTGCCACAAACCTGTGGTCCTCTGCTTCGCAACTTGTGACCACCCTCCTTGACAACATTCCAGCTGTTTGAGCTATAAAGAAGCTATCAGTTGAGTAGCCCAATCAGTGACATTTTAAGCTAGCCAAGGTTAGGATATAGTTTTAACTTTGTTACACTTTCCATGTCTAAACACAGTGAGCTACCCCAGACGTTGAGCTGAGAACTTCCAATGGGTCACTGCACCAATTAAATTGTCAACGCTCTATGCCAGTTGAATGCCACCATCTACGACATGTTTGCATAACGTAACAGTACTAAACATTTCTTTGTAAACATTACTTTGTAAAGCGGACTTTTATCAAGGTATTACTAAATATACAATCTATAGTGGGTTTCTAGTTCAGTGTTGGTATGTTGGAAATAAGGTGTTCTAGTTTTTTCTCTGAAAATATATGCTGATATGCATTGCTCACACATGTCAAGTGTTATAGTGTTAAAGTGCAATTGTTATAGAAAGATGTTAATAGCTTTCATCCACCATTTCTGAATAGTCGTGGACAGTTATTTTCTTTCAAAGAAATGGCCTTGTCTTTGTTTCTCTCAGAGTTCACGCCATGACTCCATGTCTAAGACATGAAAGGAAGTTCCAAGAAACAAAGTGTTTGTCTCTTGTAATTCCATTCTATTGCAAATATGAGCATGACGCAACAGACATTTTTTTAACTTCATGTTTTTTTTGCCGGACCACCTAAGCGTAGCTGGCCAAGAAGAGCGAATGTCTCTTACTGAGTGAGTGAGTGAGTGAGTGACTGACTGCCTGCCTGACTGACTACCCTTTGTTAAATAGAAACACAGACTCCCATGCAGGGGACCGGTGTTCGAGCATCGCCGCAGTCAAAGCAAATTATGGATTAGGATTTGTTCAGGATAGACAAAAACTTTGCTGGCCACTACCTTCAGAAGCTACGTTAGAGTAAGCCTAAAATAAAATTGTTTACGCTTACAGTTGTACTCAGAAGTTTGCATACCCTTGGAGAATTGGTAATATATTGCCATTTTTAAAGAAAACATGAGTGAGCAGTCAAAACACATTTATTTTATTTCTTATGGGATTCATATTCGCCTGTAGGTTATAACAGAATGGCACAATCATAAAACAAAACATGGCAACAAAGAAAAAAATGAAATAACCCCTGTTCAAAAGTCTGCATACCTTTAGTTCTTAATACTGTGTATTGCCCCCTTTAGCGTCAATGAGAGCGTGCATTCTTTTGTAATAGTTTTCGATGAGGCCCCAAGTTCTTGCAGGTGGTATAGCTGCCCATTTGTCTTGGCAAAATGCCTCCAGGTCATGCAAAGTCTTTGGTTGTCTGAAATCTCCCCAGACTGGCTCGATGACACTAAAGCCAGGAGACTGTGATGGCCACTCCAGAACCTTCACCTTTTTCTGCTGTAATCACTGGAGGGTCAACATGGCCTTAGGGTCATTGTCGTGCTGGAAAGTCCAAGAGCATCCCATGCGCAGCTTTCGTGCAGAAGAATGCAAATTGTCTGCCAGTATTTTCTGATAACATGCTGCATTCATCTTGCCATAAATTTTCACAAGATTCCCCGTGCCTTTAGAGCTTAAACATCCCCAAAACATCAGTGAGCCACCACCATGCTTCAGAGTTGGGATAGTATTCTGTTTACTTGTTAAACCCTCTCCAAACATAGCGCTTATGGTTGTGACCAAAAAAACTATTTTGGACTCATCACTCCAAATTACAGTGTGTACCGGGCTTTTTTGTGGCATTGTCGCATAAAGATTTCTTTCTGGCAGCTTGACTATGCAGCTAATTTTTGTTCAAGTATTATCGTGTTGTGCTCCTTGAAACAACCGCATCGTCTTTTTCCAGAGCAGCCTGAATTTCTCCTGAGGTTACCTGTGGGTTTTTCTTTGTATCCCGAACAATTCTTCAGGCATTTTTGGCTGAAATGTTTCTTGGTCTACCTGACCTTGGCTTGGTATCAAGAGATCCCTGAATTTTCCACTTCTTAATAAGTGATTCAACAGTTCTGACTGGCATTTGCAAGGCTTTGGAAATCTTTTCATATCCTTTACCATCTTTATGAAATTCCATTACCTTGTTATGCAGGTCTTTTGACAGTTCTTTTCTGCTCCCCATGGCTCAGTATCTAGCCTGCTCAGTGCATCCACGTGAGAGCTGACAAACTCATTGACTATTTATACACAGACACTGATTGCAATTTAAAAAGCTACAGTTGTGGGAAATTCACCTTTAATTGCCATTTTAACCTGTGTGTGTCACCTTGTGTGTCTGTAACAAGGCCAAACATTCAAGGGTATGTAAACTTTTGATCAGGGTCATTTTGGTGATTTCCGTTATCAGTATGATTTAAAAAGGAGCCAAACAACTATGTAATAATAAATGGCTTCATAATGCTCACTATCCTTAAATAAAAGACAGTTTTTTTGCATGATATTTTTTGATGATATTTTCAAAATCAATGCCAAAATTTCACCATTTCTGCCAGGGTATGCAAACTTAAGAGCACAACTGTATATTCTGACTATTTCTGTTGCATTTTCGAAGTACGCATCCGTGCATGTTTTTTGGGGTGATATACAGTAGATCACAACCCCTTGCGCAGTTAAAGAGGAGGGGTTTCCACAATTCTCTCATCTTTTCATTTGACGAAAAAGTCAGTTATCACTTGACAAAAAAGTCAGTCACCTATATTGATAGTGATTGTATCAGTGTCATTCATAAATCAAAGAAAAACTAGCGTTGTTGTGCCTTGAAATTAAATATCTTTGGCAGCGTAATGTTTATATTCAGTCTCACTAGCAATTGCTCAACTCTTATGACTATTCCAAGTAGTAAGTTAGTCGATACTAGTAAGCCTATTACTGGCTAATAAGCTGTTAAAACAGCCAGTGGTAAAAGCCAAACAGTTCATAGATGCTATTTGTGGTGGAAGTAAACTTAAAAAGACACGTTAGTCAGTTTACCACAATGCTTAATGGTGTCTAGTGAAATATTCAAACTTGGCGTGATGTTAATGCATGACATAATGATCTAATGTGGAGACGCTATCCCTTCTAATCGCGGGCCGGCCGAGCTAGGCTTGCCTGGTTCCTTTTTTCAGGAGGAGCTATTTAGTATTCAACATATCAAACAAGCAAGACAGACAGGCATTCAATAGTAAATTAATTAGCAAACATTGACTATTGGGAGACAGCACTTTTGTTTTTGGCACCTCTGGTAATACAGCAAAGTTACTAAGAATATGATATCATCATCACACAACACAATAACAGTTTTGTCCTCTGCAATGTGACTGCATCTATACATTGTGTAATGTTTTTAACTTTTAATTTCCTTAAGGATGGGCAGGGATGGAACTGGAGAAAACTCCATATTTGTAGCCTCAGCTTATTTTCAGATTAAAGCCCCACAAAATATAGTGTCCAGAAAAGTGGACTGACAATAAAGGCACTTGTCTTTTTTTCTTTGTGTATCTTGTTTCAATATTTCAGAATTGTTTTTAGTACTAAAACTTGGCATATTTATGTGTACATTCAAGGGGTACATTTTAAAATATAAAAAGTGAGATCCCATGCTGTGTGTTGTAGTAATCAGGCTAACTATAATTATGCATTACTTAGGTACTAGTCATTCTGCTGACCTTTTAAAAATATTCCAAATGAAAAAGAAAAATGGAAAATGTAAATCTTTTCAAAATTTCAGTTTTTGTGTTCAGCCAACCCTTTTGTTGAAACTAGCATTCTAAATTTGGAAATAAGACTTTTAGACTTGTGGTCATATGTTCAGTATCCCAAAACACTTTTCAATTTCATGAAACATCTACGCTTCTAATTAGCATAATTGTTCCAACATGCCAATATTTAGATATACCCCTCCCCCTGGGGTGCTATGTACACATACATCAGAAATTATTTTATATTTTCTTTGTCCATTCTGTGAAACATCGAAGACATCACATGTGGTTTTGCATGTAACTGTAGAGTCCATAATACTAGAATTGTCCATAAGCCCTGTTCAGAAACATTATCTTTTATATGGCGCTTATGCAAATGTTATTTAATTATTGAAAATTTTAGTTTTGCTTGTAAAATATCTCCTAGGACTGCAACTTTAAGATTTTTTAAATTAACTAGCTGGTCAGATATTCTGTTTGTTCCTCAATAAACTGAGATCTCACAAAGAAAAAAAACGAAGTAGGGCAGCAAAATGAGCTTTTCTGAAAAACAATGGCATTACCTAGGGAAAAGGAATCTGTTGGAAGTCAAAATTTATATTTATTCAATGCAAAAAGACTGATTTTAGCCTATTAAAATAATTGGTCTTGATGTGAAGTCCAGGCAGAGAGGACTGACAGATGTTATGTAAAACCAGCCTACTGTGGGGTATCAGAGGCAGTTTGGTTCCCTTCAATAGACATGCTGTCTTCGGTCCCTCCCTCCTACAGAGTTTTCTCTAGGGGACTGTCCTACTCCTTGTCACATAAAGTTACCCAGTGCAGTCTCAACATGTGGCCACATTGTCCAAAATAGAGCTGCCCAGAGCATGCCCCGGCCACTGAACAGAGGAGGGATGACAGAGGCAGCACCTAGTCTGGGGTGTTTGATAAATGGCTTCAACAGAGCGTGATGGACTCAAGGTGAGGCCAGGCTACATTTGGCATTAATAGACTGTATGTGTGTGTGTGTGTGTGTGTGTGCGTGTGTGGGTGTGTGTCTGTGTGCCACACACATTGATTTGTTTCTGTCTTTATGCACACAAAGGATGTTGTGTTTTGTTTCATTTTGGTGTGAATACAATGGTCCCAATACCAGTGACACTGTCTGTCAGGTGTGTAATATCTTAAGCATTTCTGACAGTTGAGGATACCACTGGAATGCCCAATGAAATAGGGTGCTTAGTGGGTTCATCAGATCCAGGGGTGTATTCACTACAGGGTTAACTCAGATATACTGTAAGTCACTCAGTTGAAGAAGTAAAACATTTTGGTTGAGCTGAAGAAGAGAGTCCACAGATCCCTTGTTAATTGTACTCCAATGTCATCACAAAATATAGGAAAAGTCTGGCAATACTCATGTATTTCTTGATTAATAGTTTTTCTTCTCTCATATTTTGAGTCTAAGGTCACGCTGATTAATTTTTTGGGGGGATTTTCTTTACCAGGGGCTGCAATACCTCTGGGTGTACAGTATGTTCATACATTCATTATACGTTGTAACTGTAACCTATGGGCTACCTATCAGGCTATAGCTGTGAATAATTTTGAAGCTTTGAAAACTCACTGAAGCCCCTACTTGTAGGGTTTGTCTTACCAGAAGCTGACAGATGAGCAGCGACGTTCGAAGGGTCGTTTCCCTGAGGGAGGTGATGGTGTGTCCTGTTGTGAAATATACAACAGAGTTCCTCTGGCTACCTCACTCTGCTGTGTGGAGATGCAGGGCTTCCACGTTACCACTTCACCCCCTCCATTGTTTCCTAACCCCCAGGAGAGATCACTTACCACCGGTGAATCCAGGCATGAAAATGCAGAAAGCTGTTAGGCCCTGGAGACTGTCTCCCTGTGCATGCATGCGTGATATGCGCACTGTTGGCGCCGCGTGTCAGTGCTGTAATGGAGGCCCTGGGGTGCCGCAGTCTCCTCAATGAATGATTCAGAAAGATCCGGCTCCCTCACAGAACCTCAGACACGGAGTCATGACACGTTAGAGAAGTACTGTACCTCTTCTTGACTGTTTGAAATCCAGGCCTTTATCCAAATTTGTGTGTGGCATTCCAGAGTGGATGTTTAAAGATGGTACAGTTTATTAAAACTTGATTGATGTCCATATATTTTTCCTGTCTTAACCGGACTGGATATAATCTGGGAAGAATCCGGATTTCAGGAGTCTCGTATGCAACACAAGGTATGTCCTACGTACATAATCGACACCTATTAAAAGGTGCCTAATTAATTACATGTTTATACAAATGGAGAACAAAGAGCTATGATACATGGATTCTTTGAAGTAATATTATTCAGATGTTTACTGGTGGTACCAGTCTCCGTGGAGGGTTGACTTATCATGTGTCCTCTGCCCATGCCTACTCTCATTCTACAACTACATTAAATACCTGGCTCGATTGAGCATGCAACAGCTTTTATGGATGCTCATGCAGGGTCGTTTGTGTGGTTTACATTCAAATGTATTCTGTGTGTCGCTTTCTATCTGTCCCAAGCAGCTTTCTGTTGCTTTGCTTCATGTTTCTGGGCCAAATCTACCTCATTCCTGTTGTGTTTTGATGGCCCACTTTCAGCCTGGTAAGTGTGAACAGCTTGCTGTTTCTCCATCCAGAGAGCGTCATACTTCTGGTGGGAACCCCAGATGGTGGTAGGAGGACACATTAACTGTATCGTCTTGATCTTTCAACACCTTTTTCGATGTTCCTGTGCTTGCAGGGAAAGTAACAAACAGAAGCTGTCGCAATTCCACCGATTTATGTTCATACTGAATGTAACTGCGATTTAAAAATTAGTTGTATATGAACATAATTCCTGCAATGCTGGGTTGGCCAGTTCAGTATATCCCCCTCCAACTCCCTCCTCCCTATTACAGCAGAACTGGAGGGCACTCTACCGGATCAATACAGCTTAACTGCTTGATTGATGTGATAAGTGCTCAAGGATTCATTTCATAAATCTACCTGCTCGTCACGACTGTCTGATATTATATTCTTTACTGAAAAACTACATATGGATTTTCTGGGTGGTGGTAAATTGTTTTCAACATTAAACAGCTGTTTAAACAACTGATATTGGCTTAAGAACAATATATCTAGTTTCCCCTTCCATGCAGAGCTGTGTGTAGTGTATTTAATGTACCCTGGATGAGTTGCAGTGTCTGTGCCTGCATGGTGTTGTGCGCTCTGGGCTCCAACCCACTGGATGTGATGCAGCTGGTCAAGACTGTTGGGTCTGAGCTTGAACCTCACAGAGGCCCTGCTACATTAACCACTCCAGTTACTCACACTGCCTGGGCCCCGGAGTAAAGCTGGGACCAGAAACAGAAAATGATCAATACCAAAGGCATTTTTTAGTCATCCATTTTTGTTGCAACCCACCTTTTAACCATCCAATGAATATTCATGGGCTGCCCTCGTTGCAACAAGACCACAGCAGGTGTGTTACAGTCAAACACCGATACATACCCTCCCATACAGATCCCCCCTTCTTATCACACTGCTCACTCAGCCGAGAAAAATGTGTTTTTTTAATGGGAAATTTAGGGCAAAAAATGTATCATTATATGATCATTATGACTTCAATGTAGGGAATGAATTGCAATATGGATTTTTGTCCATACTGCCCAGCTCTGTCTGAAAGCTAACGCAAGTCATCTGCTAATGAAACCAGATGAATTACACCAGGGGTCTAGCACTCCTTGTCCTCTCATTGTACCTCCTTCCCTCCCTCCCTTACACACAATCACCAGTCACACATGAGTCAAGAGCAGCGTGCTTCCCTCCCCCTCACTATTAAACAATATCATATTTTATTAATGATCTGTGTTGCTGGGTTGTCATGGAGCCCATTTTAATGATTCATCTGAAACTGGACATTTTACTCAAGGGTAACCTTAGAAAATAGGGAAGCAATGAGGCTGGTTTGGGCCTTGGGATAATATTGCTATATAATCACTAAATGATTCCACCTGCTGTACGATCTACATTCTGCAATTCTACAAAATGTTTCATGAGACAGAAAGAACATTTTGCATTTAGCTGACATGGTCTAATTGAGTGACTGACATATCGTAAAAAGAGCAAAAATGCTGATGCACTACCAAATTTCAAAATTGCAAGTATCCTCTAATGGAAATAACTATGGAAATAGTATAGTGTGACTCCAAACAACTTATAAATATATCTATGCCTAGAAACTACACTGGGAATCAGCTCCATTCAAATCTGGATGCGGTTCCATTAAAATGTTGTGAAAACTTAAGCTTTACCAGACCTCTGGCTGTCTTTTTGGAAGTACCCAAACGTTATGAAAACTGGTGCTGTTTATCTTTTGTCAGTTAAAGCAGCACAACCATTTACATAGAAACATGTTAAGGGAATCACATGGAGGATTTGTTATTGCTGGTGCAGCATTTCCTCCTGGATTACCGTAGAATGACAAAATGAATGCAGCCAGCATGCATGAATGCAGCCAATGCATATGAAGTAGTTTGACACGTAATAAAAGCATCCCCACCTTTTCATTGTTGTACTCCCATGGCAGAACAGTCAGTACAGTAGGTTTAGACAAGTTTACAATTCATGAATCATTCTCTGGATATCGCTAGAATGATAATTTCAAATGCTAGATGAGTATGCTGTCTGTTTACAGTAAGTATGGAAAGAGGACTCCCTTACTATGCAACTAGAAAATGTCTCCTAGTGTAAAATAATGCTTTGCTTTTCCATACCAGAGGCCACACCAACAACCACTAAATATCCCTGCTGACTCCAAGCAACCAGTGTCCCTATCAGAGATGTATTTAATTGGTCGGAATCTATTGATAGTTTGGTCAGACGCGCTTTAACCCTTTAATCATCCATGACCAGCCCAGGTGAAGAGACACTCCATTAGTTTTAATTTGGAATTCACCAGTGCCATTAGAGCCTTGAGTCCCACCACACAATGATACAGATCCTACAATTACAGCCTGTTAGACAAGAAGAATGCAGCTGAGTTCTGTATGGGGGAGAGAGAGACACAGGGATAAGAGCCATAGAGGTGAGACAGGAGTGCTATGGAATACTAACACAATCACTTTCTGCAACAAAAGCCAGGCTTTATGTCAGCCTCAATGCTTCATCGTCCACCCATATGCATCACTGTCTCTCAGACCTTTTTGCTTTCTCATTGCCGCTTCTTGGCATGGTTTGCTGTCCGGTGATGCTTTTGGAAGCCGTTGAATCACTGTGTACTTTGTTAGGGACAGATTTTTCTAAGAAAATATGTACCCATATATTACTTGAATTATGAACACCAATAGGCTTCTGCATGTATCGTATTCTGTTTATTGATTAGAAACCTGCTTAACTGCTATGCAAAATCCAGTGTAATGAATGGACTGTGTTAGAGTGGGCCCAAAATTGCTTTAGACTGTTCACGGACGAAAAGGATAGGCAGTGACCTTGGTCAGCATGCCCTGTTCTTAGAAGTGATTGTGGCCACAACCGAAGGCACCAGGCCTCATCCAATCTTATCTATGACACAGCTACAGATGGCTCCAAGGTGAAGTTGCTTGTGTCTCTTCTGTCCTTCCATTTGGGGCAGAACAGAAACAGGTGGTAGTTCAGATCAGGAGGTTGGTTAACTTGGACCTGGAACTGTGGTTGCCATGACAGTGTGGCGTGCTATCTGATTTTCATGTTTGTGTGACAACTTGTTTTCTTGTATGTATCTTGAACAGAAGACATATTGTTTTGGGAGGGGTATAAAAAGGTAAAAGCAACAATGTGACTTCAGAACAACCTTCTGACATTTTTGTGACTTGTCCTCTGGGCAGACTGGAAAAGATTTAATAAATTCAAATAATTAGTTATCTTGATTCAAAAAGTTTCTTCAGACAGATTTTTCCCTGCTGTTTTTCCTGGTAAAAATTGACTTTTCCACAACTTCTTATTTACTTATTCAAATCTCCAAACAAAAAGCCACTGAACAAAAAATAGTGTAATTCTGAAGATGTATGATAGGATATGTTTCATCATGCCAGTGAAAGACTGTTTATCTTATCAAGTGATCTTTGTCCACTACATTTGACCAATGTGTTATCCAAAATGCATAACTGTCTCCTTGCACAATGCATTATCTCTTGGGCTTCTGTTTTTTGCACAGTAAGCTGACACGTTGTGTTGAGTTGTGATCTGGCTGTGAGGGAACCATCTAGAAGGGACTGCGGCAAAGAAGGCCCGTGAACTCTGTCTTACTGTGTAAAGGTCAGACTGCCATACCTGCAGGAGAGCTTGTGCTGACATTTGGCCGGAGATTCAACTGGGAAGCCTGATAGGGTCCTGTCTTAATGAAGTGTGTTATCTGGAGATTGGATAATGACATGGAGGGGACTGCTGCCCCCAGGGACACGCCTACTGCATCACAAGGCCAATGAGGACAGAGTCACTGAGGCAGACTGACAGTCCAGACTGCCCTGGTCAGATCTGAGCTGACCTCCGCTCCCAGCTCAACCATCACAATGTTTTTAGGGGAATGATGTCTTGTTGTCCAGCAGCAGCCGTTAGCTTGTGTCCAGGCCAACAGCAGCATGTTTCCCACGCTTGGCCAGAAGGATCTTATTCCCGGCAGGCCTCGGTCCACTCTGTGTCAGGAGCTAATTTAGGAAATCCTCTGCTGTTCACCAACACATCACATTACGCTTGGCATGGCTCAAACATATACATTCAAGGTCCACTGCTCCCCATCTGTCAGATTATAAAAAACAAACGTGCAGTGCTCCGACTGCTCTGAGGGCATCGTGAAACACCTCTGGTTGGTTTGCTAGTAAAGACAGTGGGACGTGGTGGATACATGGATGTGCTATGGGGATAGGTTTGGTTAACCATATTGCCATCACCTCCAAGGCCACTAAACGGATTCACTGTCATCCACTGTACATAGTGCTAGAGAGACACAGCATGTAGAAGTCAAGCAGAGATGTCCTCCCCCTCGTTTATAGAGATGCGGTTCCGTTTGGACTAACCCCCACACGGCTTTAAGAAGATGACATCTTATTAATAGAAGCATGACCACTTGCCTACACACATCATGTCATTGACCTTGAAGCGTGTTCCTTTGAAAGTCTACATGAAGATGAATGAGTGATCCCATTACTGAGCTCCATTTAGCGTTAAACATCCCCCATAGCTAGCGGGCCTTGGGTGGGGAGGGAGGACAGAGATCAGGTCCACCATTAATCTCTGTCCTTTCCATGGATTTACCACTCTATATCCACATCACAGTTATGACGCAATCCTCTTAACAGAAGACATGATGGCAGTCTACAACTTCTGCTATTAGAATTGAATGGCACTCGGAGATAAACAGGCCATTCACATTTATTGATAGCATATTCATGTTTAGCATTGCTTCTGTGATTACTTGAATTGTAATGGATCCCTGTTATTTGAATGATTTGGCCTGAGGTTTTCCTGACGTTGCACAGTAATATGTGAGGTAACAGAATACAGTTACAGTGAATAAAAAGTGTAAAAGAATCCAGATTCAGATCACTTCTGTACTTGTAGTTTGTTGACTGGCAGTTTTAAGCTGACTGACTGAGCTTGCAGTATAAATCTCTCCAGTTGTAAGCTGGGTGGGGGGCAAATTTGTTTCCTGCCTGCCGGATAGATCGCTACCATTCTCCAATAAGCTGTAATCATTTCTGGTGTGTGCTTATGCTAATATCTGCAGCCCTCAGCAGAGGGAAGACAACATATGGTGCAGGGCAACATTTGCTGGAAATACAAATACGTTGTCTTTATGGAATTCTGGACTACATATTGGCCCGAGTGAATGTGATGCGTCTTTCAGTGGTGTCAGAGAAGAGGTGGTTAGGCTGCAGGTGGATCGTCTCCTCTGCTGTTTTTCCCTCTGCCCTCTCCTTCTCTGCCTCGCCTTATTTCTCATCTCCAATGCCTTAATCCCTTCATACCACCACTGATGTTTGCTGTCTATAAGCATTTCTTCCGTGTAATGGATTAAGGTGTAATGTATTAGTATTGTAATGAATTAAGGTGTAATATATTAGTATTGTAATGGATTAAGATGTAATGCATTAGTATTGTAATGGATTAAGATGTAATACATAAGTATTGTAATGGATTAAGATGTAATGCATTAGTATTGTAATGGATTAAGATGTAATACATAAGTATTGTAATAGATTAAGATGTAATGCATTAATATTGTAATGGATTAAGGTGTAATGCATTAGTATTGTAAAGGATTAAGATGTAATGTATTAGTATTGAAATGGATTAAGGTGTAATGGATTAGTGTGTAATGTATTAGTATTGTAATGGATTAAGGTGTAATGGATTAGTGTGTAATGTATTAGTATTGTAATGGATTAAGGTGTAATGCATTAGTATTGTAATGGATTAAGATATAATGTATTAGTATTGTAATGGATTAAGGTGTAATGCATTAGTATTGTAATGGATTAAGGTGTAATGCATTAGTATTGTAATGGATTCTAGTGAGTGCAGCTCAGACTCTAAACTTTCGGTCTCTAAAGCTGTGTTTCCACCACAGGAACTTTACCCTGGAACTAGGAACCTTTAGTGGAACTCACTGCGTTTCCACCGCAGGGACCAGGGTCTAAATTAAGTTCTGGGGGATTTATTTTACCACAAAAAAAGTCCTTGCTGGGGGGTAGTGAATTCCCAAAGTACCAGAACTTTGGGAGGTGGGGCTTGCAGTGCTGAACATTTCTGATTCGAGCGGAGGCAAACGGCAAGGGGACGCAGCCCACTGTCACAATGCGGCAGGGGTAGCAGGACATAGGCGCAGAGGTTGCTTAAATACAGGGTCTTTTAATAAACACACTTGGTTGAAAAACAAAAGGCTCAGGAACAGGCAACATCAACAACGACAGTAACAATGACCAACATGAAACACTGGGGCAGGAGGAACTTATATAGGGACACAACGAGGGGGCAAACAAGACACAGGTCACAACAATACTACAGAGGGCAAGCTACGTTCAAAATCAAAGGACAAAAAACAAACAGAACAGGCTCCATTCAAAAGGAAAGGCAAAACCCAAACAGAACAAAAACAGAACCTAATACCCATGGGTTAATTGCATTGAGCAATCCTACAAAGGTTTCCGTTACACAGTTTTATCATAAATTTCAGGAGACATTTAATATATGCATTATTTCGTTGTAACCATAAAAGTTGCTACCTTGGACGGGAATTAATGTCATAGCTATATATTTACATATGTTCTGGAGCACGTGATCTGTTGCATGGTACTGTCAATCGTGCAACTAATGTTAGAACATTGTTTCAAGTGTGTTTTTGTTTTTAATGGTAAATCCTTAGGCTTTTTTCCTTGCATACATGCATACATTTATGTAACTATTCGAGCAGCCAATATCAATCATACACAATATATATGCCTTCTACTCCTGTCTCCAACAATTCATTATTTGTGTAAAATACTACTACTACTGCCCGTCTCTTTGCCACTGTTGACTCAATGAACACATTTGCAAACCAATAAATCATGATCAACAGCAGCGCAACTTGAATCTCCTCCATGCTTACTGTGATGTTGCAGTGTCACATAAATAATAAAGATGCCTGTCCATGGCTTTGTATGGCGTAGTCTACAGTGCATACGTCAGAGGAAGAACGTACGTCAGCCATGGCTTTGTATGGCGTAGTCTACAGTGCATACGTCAGAGGAAGAACATACGTCAGCCATGGCTTTGTATGGCGTAGTCTACAGTGCATACGTCAGAGGAAGAACATACGTCAGCCATGGCTTTGTATGGCGTAGTCTACAGTGCATACGTCAGAGGAAGAACGTACGTCAGCCATGGCTTTGTATGGCGTAGTCTACAGTGCATACGTCAGAGGAAGAACATACGTCAGCCATGGCTTTGTATGGCGTAGTCTACAGTGCATACGTCAGAGTAAGAACATACATCAACGATGGCTTTGTATGGCGTAGTCTACAGTGCATACGTCAGAGTAAGAACATACGTCAGC
>JACXGI010010458.1:0-27579 GCA_016801175.1 Esox masquinongy
TAGCAGGTCTTTCTAACTGTAGTAGGTTGTTCTACCTGTAGCAGGTCTTTCTAACTGTAGCAGGTTCTATCTGTAGCAGGTCTTTTTCTCAACAGACAATTTCACCATTTTCTTTTCCTCTGTTTCTGTCTCAGGATGCCTCTCTGTGTTTCTCCTCTTAGTCATTCTTGGTTTCCTTTCTTTTGGCGCTGGGGGTTATCCATTTACAGATGGTAAATTGAGTCTTCCCCTCTTCAAGCTCCTTCATTTATTCACTCTTTCTTCGCTGTCTACCAAGCTTTAGCCAATGTTTGCTTTAGCCAATGTCTTCTCCTTCCCGCCATTGCATTTTGACGCCGATAACTGACAATGATATATTTCGTTTCTCTGTGTGTGCATTTCAACAGGACCTGTGGTATGGCTGAATGGTGGGAATGTACAGTGTGTTAAGATTTTTCTGTATTTACTGTATATAGTGTATACTGCATGTATATGTGTGTGTGTGGGTTTGTGTTTGAAGGAAATCAGTCCTCAACTCCCTTGTAGGTGTCAGTGTGGGTGGATCAGTGATTGGATAGGTACAGTAGGGAACACACACCCCGTCATATGTTTTTACCATTGTGGATGTTAACCTACAGTACATAGAGTTGGATCAACTGGAAATTAAATGTATTATTGAGTAATCACAGTTGAAATAAATATGATCAAATGATTTGCGCAAAATGCCTTTTTTAACTTTATTTACACAGGCAAGTTATTAATAACTATTTTATTTACAATAACCACCTATACACAATACACATAAATAAAACAACAAATTTCGATGATGATAAAGGTTCAAAACATGGTAATATGTATTTTAAAAGGGGGTCAACTTAAATTTACAACCTTATTTAACCTTACACAGAACAAAAGCATTGATATTTCATGTATAGTATCTAACCTGTTCTGATTTAAAATGAAAAAGAATCAGTAACCAATCCTGAAATAAAGATGCCCAATCAGAATGAACCAGCCGTCATTTCGAAGGGGGGGGGGTGATGGGGGTCAAAGCATGTGCAGGATGCCCTAAGGGGCCACTAGATAGATAGTTCCATAGATCAATAAACAATTAGCATACAGCCGTTTAGATATCAACCTGGGCAGATACACAACCACAGAGAGACTATACATCCATACAACATATGCATCATATTCATTATCAGAGAACCAGGAAAAAGAGAAAACACTGATGGAGTACTGATGTTGTATTGTTAAAGGTACTGCAATGAAGAGGGAGACGGATTCATTTTGAGATTTTTATTGTCCTCCCTACGAGTCTTTTGTGTTTTCAAGGCACCTACAGAAGTGACATGTAGGACTGGAACTTATGAACTCAGACAGCAGAGTTAATTGAAGGGAGAGTTAAATTAACTGTGCAGTTTTTACTGTGTAGAGACATTCAGGTTAAGACATTCAGATACCGGCACTGAAGTAGAGACATTGGGTAGAGGCATCGAGGTACACACATTGAGGTCCATACGTTGAGGTAGAGACATTGAGGTAGAGACAATGAGGTAAAGGCATTAAGGTGGAGACATTGAGGCAGAAACATTGAGGCAGAGGTAGGCTGACAGTAAAACACCAAAGTGACCTTCTCCCTCAGGTGATAAAAATGGCATTACAGCTGTTGCCGCGACAACAGAAGCCCCTAACGAGTTCCAACTGGCCTGCATCCTCCCCGTGCTCCAGAGACCCTCCGCCTCTGCGTGTCTCGGTACCCGTGTGTGTGGGGTGGGTGGGTGGGTGGGTGCGCGGGTGTGCACACGCGTTCTGGCAGATGAAAAGGTACTCAGCGTCCGTGTGTGTTGCTGGGGAATTGGGTCTGCCTGCAGCGTTGGACTCAACCCAGTGTGCATTAGAAGGTTTCAGTGCACATATAGCTTGTTATATGCAACAAAAAAAACTGATGAAGGATTGTAAAATGCTGTTTGTTTTTGTTGGCGACACCTTTTCTGATTTGGTGAAATGGGAATCAGTAAACATGTTCTTCCTGTTCTCTTTTAGAAGGTTATGGGGTTAATCTATTAATTCTTTATATCCCAATCTAAAATAATGTTTCCTCTCTATGTCTCTGTCTCTCTGACTGTCTCTCTCTGTCTGTCTCTGTCTCTCTCTCTCAGTCTCACTCTGTCTGTCTGTTTCTCCCTGTCTGTCTCTGACTGTCTCTCTCTGTCTGTCTCTGTCTCTCTCTCTGTCTCTCATTCGCCTTTCATTCCTCTCCTTACATTTGGATTGGCCTTCCCTTATGATCAAGGCTTCATCTCTCGGCTTTGTCCTATGGCCCTCTGTTGACCCCGGTCTCTTGCTTTTCCAAGACCAAGATCGTCATAGTTGCCATCTTGACCTCTGAAATGTTATTCTTCCCCTCTGCTGTTAAACCAGGGCTTTTAAGCTGTCCCCTCACAGTCTAGCGCTCTTTGTCACCACTTTAGTATGAGTCATGCGTTGTGTGAAAGCGGCAGGGCAGTCATAAAGATGTTTTAATGCTGTGGTCAGACAGGAATGATGTGTACGCGGCCTTTCAGGAACTACAGCAAACAGTGAAATTGGGTTCACCCAGGCCCAGTTTACCCATGAAGCCCAGTTTACCCATGAAGCCCAGTTTACCCATGAAGTCCAGTTTACTCATGAAGCCCAGTTCAGTTTTTACCAATCAAGTTATATCTTCTGATTTCATCAGATAACACCGGTGTTGTTCGTCAAATCATCAGTGCAAAAATTATAATTAAAAATAAGATGGGACGCATGTGTACACTGCAAAAAACTATATTTGAGGAGAAATTTGCCTGAAATAAGTGAAATTGTCTGCCAGTGGAACAAGAAAAATGACTTGATATTCAAGGCATATTTTCTAAAACCAAGCGGTGTTATCTACAGCCCCATCCCAAAAAAGTTGGGATGCTGTGTTAAATGGAAATAAAAACAGAATGCAAAGATGTGCAAATCATTTAAACCCTATATTCAATAGAAACTAGTACAAAGACAACATATCCAATGTTGAAACTGAAAATGTGTATTATTCCTTGAAAAATATATGCCCACTTTGAATTTGATGCCAGCAACACCTTTCAAAAAAGCTGGGACAGGGGCAACAAAAGACTGGAATAGTTGTGTAATACAAAAAACGATCATGGTGGAAAATCTCACAACTAATTAGGTTAATTGGCAACAGGTCAGTAACATGATTAGGTACAAAAGAGCATCCCAGAGAGGATGAGTCTTTCAGAAGTAACGATTGGGAGGGGTCCATCACTCTGTGAAAGACTGCACAGGCAAATATTGCAACACGCACCTTATTTTAAGGACGGTTAGATTTTTAACCAGAAAACAAGATAAATACTTTATAATATATATTTTTTGCAGTGTATCGGTTGGCTTTGTATTTGTAGGGTTGGACATTCTGGATGTGTTTCAGCTAGTAATTCATAGTATTAAAGCATAAATGCCATTTAGCAGAATCCTTTATCCAAAGCAGCTGAGAATAAAGAGTGCTTACATTTCATACAGTTGGCAGAGAAAGTCTACACTTTTTGATGTGCCAACAACTAAGATTTTCACGCATTACAGTTTTTTCCCACTTATCTATGGACCACACTCCACACTTCCAAGGAGACATTTTAATTACTCTGAAATTAAATTATGTTCCAAGAATAATTAAATAAGTCTACACTTGCAATTAAGTGAGTCTCCACAATCCTAAATCAACTCAGTTGTAACTTATCATCTTCAAAATCACACGCCAAGTTAATTGGCCTCCATCTTCGTTAACTTGTAGTGTTTCACACGACTCGCAGCATGAATTCAGCGCTTTCTGTATCAAGTCAAAGTTACGGATGTGCGCAGATCAGGGGATAGGTGTAAAAGATGTGGAGGGCCTTTAATATCCATTAAAGCACAGTCGAGCTGATTCATTTGAAGTGTAGAACAACTTCACCACCTCTCCAAACGAGATGACGAAGCAAGTAGGAGACTGCGAGTAGGCTGCCAAGAGGCCAGTGGACACTTGGCCGGAGATACTGGCCTTTAAGGCCAAGCCTGGTCAAGTTGTGCATGAGACACCAATAGTCCCCGATACCCCTCCAAAAATCTGGTCTCCATGGCAGCTCCGCAGGAAGGAAGCCAAGGCTCAACAAAGCCCACCTTGACTCATGTTCAGTAATGCCTATGGACTTCTAGCTGATTGGATAATCTATTTGTAGATTGACTGCACTCTGTGCGTGTGCCGTAGGCTGATTGGTCGAGTGATTGTTTGAGTCATTGCTTATTTAGAAATGAACAGCATTATTATTTGTTTTGCTTCTTGTTGGGAAAACACAGCGGCATTTGGTGTCTCCTCTTGAAAGAGGAGACTGTGAGAAAGGTGAAGCCACGGGCAATAGTAGTGCTTTTGTCTTTCTGTTCCAGAAAAGAGACTTTGTCATGGGGAAGGGAAACAGTAAACTGGCGCCAGAGGTTCTGGACGACCTCACCAAGAGTACAGAGTTCAACGAGGCCGAGCTGAAGCAGTGGTACAAGGGCTTCCTCAAGGACTGTCCCTCAGGCATCCTCAACCTGGAGGAGTTCCAACAGCTCTACGTCAAGGTGAGGGGGGGGGTGGTGATGGGAAGGAGTAATTATCTAGGAAGAGAGATCTGGCATATGGTCTTAGTGTGTAGTGAGGTTTTTGGCTTCGGGTTTAAAAAAAATGGCTTTGTGGAGCTTAAACCGTTACCCAAATATTGTGTACAATGTAACATACACAGATGGCTGACAAATTAAAGAAAAGAAATCTGGAGAAAGTATCTCAGTGTTGGGTCACCACGAGCCACCAGAACAGCTTCAGTGAACCTTGACATAGATAATTTTAGTCTCTGGAACTCTACTAGTTCCCCATGTGTTCAACTGGGTTGTGATCTGGTGACTGCGAAGGCCATGACATAAGATTAACATCATTTTCATACTCATCAAACCATGACCCCAAGTGCCCTGTTGATTGGGGCATTGTGTAAGCAACATATACAAAAAAAAACTTTCAAATATTTTCCAAAATAAAACCGGTGTCACCTAATAATAATTGATTTAGTGTCAGTGTTTTAAAATAAAATATCAAACAGAATGAATTTTCAGTGTACAATTTGTAATCCTTGTAAGTAATATGAGAGAACTGGTCAGGTGTCTAAATGATTTTACAAGTAGCTGTGTGTTGTGTGTTTCACATGGAGTCTCTAGAATTATTGATGTTCAAATGGACAACATCCATCAGAGTTGCCCATTTAATATGATATTTTTATGAACCTAACTTTTGCTGCATTCATTAGGAAACATTTTAAAGATATGATAAATCCACCTCAAGTCAACACTAATCAACCTCAAATCAAATCAACATCATGAATCAACCTCAAATGTGTCTAATGTTACAACCATCATATGAAGAACTAAAATGATGTCACACAACAGAACTTTACACATACCTGTGAGAAGTGTTTTATTATGGCTAATGAACACCTTTTCTTAATATTATCATAATCTAAACAATTAAAATACAATCTGGAGAGCCTGAAATATAATCTAAATTATAGGTAACTTAATTGGCCAAAAAATACACAAGTTAGTGATAAAAATATAAAAATACATTAAACTGTCATTTATGTTGATTTATAATGTTAAGGGTTTAACTATTATCTGACCGTAAGTTTTCGTGTGTAAAACATTTTTTGTTGAAAGTTTGCCATTTTTGTACAAATGTACAATTTCCAGTGTTCAAAACCCTTCATCCATGTCCTGAGAAAGCATACAGATAAATCTGCCCACTTCCTCTCCAGTGTCCTTACTTACATGTCCCATCTCATTCCTCCCCCAGTTCTTTCCATATGGCGATGCGTCTAAGTTTGCGCAGCACGCATTCCGGACATTCGATAAGAACGGAGACGGGACAATTGACTTTCGGGAGTTCATCTGCGCTCTCTCTGTCACCTCAAGGTACGGTTGATGTCAGAGGGGACGTCATGTGTACTGCACATATTCTGTACATACTGCATATATACACACACACACACACACACACACACACACACACACACACACACACTGCATATATACACACACACTGCATATATACACACACACACTGCATATATACACACACACACTGCATATATACACACGCATGCACACACAGACACACAGTTTGACAGTTTTCTGTCCATCGCCTGTAGGGGGAGCTTTGAGCAGAAACTGAACTGGGCCTTCAACATGTATGACCTGGATGGAGACGGCAAGATCACACGTATGGAGATGCTGGAGATCATAGAGGTGTGTGTGTGTTTGTCCGTCAGCGCGCATGTGTGTGTGTGTTTTTCCTTGTTCACGTCTCTGTGTGTGTGTGTGGTGTGTGTGTGTGTGTGTGTGTGTGTGTCATTCAACATCCATATCAGTGAAAATAGCACGCTGTCGTTACTGACAAGCACTCTCTGTTTCCTAGGCAATCTATAAAATGGTTGGCACGGTGATAATGATGCGCATGAACGAGGACGGGCTGACTCCACAGCAACGCGTGGATAAGATCTTCTCCCGGATGGACAAGGACCACAACGACGAAATTACACTGGAGGAGTTCAAAGAGGCGGCCAAGAGCGATCCTTCCATCGTCCTGCTGTTGCAGTGTGATATGCAGAAGTGAGGCGGGGTGGTACAGGGGGAGGGGGGGTTGGGGGGGGGGTGGCTAGTATGACGACTCATCATACAACGGTATTCATTTGTAACATAGAGAAGTGAATGAGGGTGGAGCGCGGGAGAGAAGGGGAGAGGGAGGGAGAACGGGGTAGGACGGAAGAGAGAGGGGAGGAATTGGGTGAGGCGAGGGAGGGAGGGAGGGAGGACGGGAGAAGAGCAATACAGAAAGAAAATTTAGGGAAATTGATTTGCTTGACAGCCGAAGGTTTGCACATCAGACGGCAGAGGAGAGATGAGGAGAGCAGAAAAAAACACTGGAGGGTTGAAATTAGTGTGATCAATAGTTAGAGGACAAAACACACTGGTTGAAAGTCAGAGTGAAAGAGAGAGAAGGAAAGAGAGTTCCAGGGAGGAAAAGAGGAAGGAAAAGAAAGAGAGGGTGAGAGAGAAACATAAAGATTGAGAGAAAGAGGAAGGGAAAGAGAAGAGTAGAAGGAAAAGACAGAGCGGGTAGAAGGAAACAGATGCATGTACAACAGAAAGGGAGAAGACATGTACAGAAACATTTAAAATGTGTGACGAACCAGCGAAAGAAAGAGGGATGGAGAGAGAAAGAAAAGGGGTGATTTACAATTTGATTATGATCCCTGTGAGGTACTTAGATAAAGCAGCAGATACACTTTCTTGGGTCCACACAAAATATACAGTAGGGCAGTGTCTCTCAACCCTGCACCTGGGCGCCCCCCTGCCCTGCGTGTTTTAGATCTCTCCCTGCTCTGTCACACCTGATTCAAATGATCAGCTCATTATCAAGTCCTTCATGATCTACATCAGGTAAGTTAGGACAGGGAGAGACCTAAAACATGCAGGGCGGGGAGGCGTCCAGGAGCAGGGTTGAGAAACAAACACTGCGGTATGGCATTACATACCACAGAACATTAATATACAAGTATGGTTCAAAGACATTCATTCACCTCCAAAATGATACCCTTGAAAAAGATTAATTAAAAATACTCTATAGAAATGCCAGACACGCCATTAGTTGGTTTGGCATCAAAATGAGATTGGCTTGGTTGTCTCTGACAGCAGGGGGTAAGGGTAGCCTAGCGATCAAGAGCGTTGGACCCGTAAACACAAGGACACTGGTTTCAATCCCATTCCAAAAAAGTGTGTGTTTGTGTGGGGGGGGGCGGGGTGGCACAGGGATATACATTTATTCACCAGCTGCCAGGGACATGTTGACAGGCTCTGACGGCATAATGTCTGGTCTCACAGGCAACATCTAACCTGTGTGTGTGTGTGTGTGTGTGTGTGTGTGTTTGCATTCGTGGTCAGATCAAGTTAAACCGCAAACAAAGAGTTGCCACGTGTTTACTAAAACATACTGTTGCCACTAAAAGATGACTGAAAAATATAAATAATTATATAATATAATAATTAATAATAGACACTATTTTTATTTTGGGAAGAAATTTAAAGGGGTTAAAGGGGTTAAATCTAAAGTTGCTACACACATTTTTGGCATATATTTATATATATATATATATATATACATATACACATCCACCGATTCTTTATAAATATACAGTAACTTTTAAATACCTCATGAGCTTAATTTTTAACTTTTTTACCCAATCACAACCCAAAATATCAGCCTGTACATTCAAACAAATACTGCATATTCTCAACACATTGTTAGTTCGAACTATTATCTTAATCTGGATGCATTTCAGAGTGGTTACAGGTCTAAGGCACCATTCTGTAGCTCTCTACAGAAACAGAGACAGTGTATGGCTTTGTTATTGTTTCAACGACTCATTCCCGCATTAGCCTGTCTTTCAGACATCATAACATTGTAATGGATGGCAGTTATGGTCTTTACCTTTCAAAGAAGCCTGCCCGCATATTATTTTCTTCAGAAGCCACAGAGGAAAGAAACCAACATTTAGCCATCAACATCTATTAAATGTTGCTATTGATGGTATAAGTAGCTATTATATTTGTCAACCTAATGGCTGTAAGGCTGTAAGTATTTGAATGTCACTGGAAATAAACAAACATTTAGAATCTGATTGCCAATTAATGTTGTTATTTATAGTGAAAATTGTAAATTCATGTGAAGCTATGATTCTTGAAATGCCAGAGGGAAGGAAACATTAAGCCGTTAGCTAACTTTGGTCAATGTTGTTATTAATGTAAGAGGTTCGTGTGTCGCTGCAATTGTCACCCAGCAAAGTGTACTAAATGGCTGTGAAGCTAAAATGTCTTGCTTTTAACATCCCTCAGTTTATGAACAGTTATATCAGTAGGGATGCCTGATAATAGAGCAGGCATGGTGCCATAGTTTCATGTAGCTCAATGACAATTACAGGCTGTTTGAAGAAACTGATGATTAAAATGGCTGGTCGGTGTGCTGAAGCACAAAGGCTCCAAATTTCCATCATGTTCAAAAAATAAAAAAATCCTTTCTCTCCGCTTTCCTCCTCCTCATCATCCTCATCCTTCTCTTTATCCAGCACTTAAAATGTCAGCCAGAAAAAGGGATGTGACGAGGGGTTGAGAAGTGGGAGAGTAGGATTTCTGAACTCTTCAGATAAAACATTAATAGAAAAAAGAGCAATAGGTGTGTGTTTGTGCTTGCTTGGGAGAGCATGTGCTATGTTTCTAGGTCAGAGACTAGACTTCAGGATATTGACTTAGACAGAGGTCAGGAAGAGATTGAAAACGTCCTTTTACCACTTAGCCAGTAGGGGTTCTCTCTCCCTTATCCTTAGCCAATAATGGTTCTCTCTCCATTATCCTTAGCCAATAAGGTGTGTCGCTCCTTGATCCTTAGCCAATAAGGTTTCTCTCTCCTCCCACCCTCAAAGAGAGGAACACCGTCCTCTTTTGTTAAATGTAATAATATTAATATTAAGTGTCCATGACAATAACCTTATGTATGGATCTATACGTATATAAACATGTATATTCAAACGCAACACTAACGTTGAGCTACTTTCATATAACGACACAGTTGTGTGTGGAGAAACAGAGTGTGTTTCTGTCCGTCTGTGTATGAGAACGTGTTCGGGTCCTTATGTGTATTCGCTTTCAGCTTTTGTGAGAGCATTCACCTGCATTGTGTGTGTGTGTGTGTGTGTGTGTGTGTGTGTGTGTGTGTGTGTGTGTGTGTGTGTGTACCAGAGATGGGTCAGTGGCAGTGCAGTTTAACTTTGTACATTCACTGTGTAGATCCCCCCCCACCACCACCAATGCGCTGATGAGTATTAGCCACGCAATCCCAGTCCCAAATGGCATCCTGTATAGTGCACTAATTCTGCCCCAGTAGAGAGAAGGGAACAAACGGGCAACATCAGCCCTCTTCTCAACCGGCAACGAAATATGATGACATTGAACCACATCGCATTCGAAACTTAGATTTGACGTAAAGTCCGCGTCGGCTGACCGCTCAACTGGACGAAATTCGGAACGGTCCAGCCTGTCGAGGGGGCCCTGGATCAGAGGTGGTGCACTATGTAGGGGAGGCCACCACTAGTTGTCCTGCTCTGCCCGTCTGGTCTGGTCTGGTCTGGTCTAGTCTGGCCTGACCTCTCTGGTCTGGTCTAGTCTGGCCTGACCTCTCTGGTCTGGTCTAGTCTGGTCTGGCCTGACCTCTCCAGCCTAATTTTTT
The DNA here is from genome assembly GCA_016801175.1 of Esox masquinongy. NCBI lineage: Eukaryota > Metazoa > Chordata > Actinopteri > Esociformes > Esocidae > Esox > Esox masquinongy. The sequence continues at coordinate 10,346 of JACXGI010010458.1, forward strand.
TGGTCTAGTCTGGCCTGACCTCTCTGGCCTGGTCTGGTCTGGTATGACCTCTCTGGTCTGGTCCGGTCTGGTCCGGTCTGGTCTGGCCTGACCTCTCTGGTCTGAGAAGTGTTCTGCTTTGTTTGGTTTAGTCAGCCACGCTACCGTTGCAACTCTTGTTAGCCACCGGATGTAGAATTTTCTCCACTAAGTGTTAATAAAGGGATATTTTGGAACTGTGTCAATAATGCCCATGGCCAGAGTCAGATGAACTCGTTGACACCACGTTTATGGATCTGTGCGCAGCTTGCACGACGTTGCTAGCGTTTGCGCAATGACCGGACGTCTACACACTTGACCAGACGTCTGCACACTTGACCGGACGTTTACACACTTGACCGGACGTCTGCACACTTGACCGGACGTCTACACACTTGACCGGACGTCTGCACACTTGACCGGACGTCTACACACTTGCTGCACACTTGCTGTCCATTATCTTTGCTCGCATAGTTAGCATTTTCCTGCGGAACATACCGTGTTAAACGCATAAACATTGTATCCACTAGTTCATCTGACTAGATAAAAGGCGTTTTTCTCCAAAATCCATGAATAATCCTTTAACATTATTATTGAGGGAGGTGAACTTGATCCTGGATGTCTACCTAGAACAAACTTCATAGAGCTGCAGTTGGCTTATTGACAACAGAAAGGTCTGTACTGTGAATACTTGAATCACAGCGCCTCATGTTGGCCAGTCGATAAACTGCACGATATATTCTAATAAAAACCTCTCAGACGCACAAGGGTTTCATCCCAACTGCCACCCTATTCCCTATCTACTGCAGACGTTTTGACAATGGGTCACAGGGCTCTGGTAAAAAGCAGGGCGTCGCTAAGGGAATAGGGTCCCATTTGGGACAGAGACGGGGAATGAAGATGTCACAATGAAATCCATGAATTGAGAGTTCCACATCGGTTCCTGTTGCTTCCTGTTTGTAGCTGTTTGTTGAATATTACTAAGTGAGGTCAAATTTTGTATAGCTTTCTTCCTTTGTGATTGTTGTCCTAGTTGCCAACATTAGTCCAAAATGATGAATCAGTTATTCACTACAGACATTATCTGGAAGTTTCACGTGCCAAAGACAAAAAATTTCACAAAATATATTGTCTTTTCTTTTTTTTTAATCTGGCTCAGTCACACTTGTTAAAATATAAAACACCACATTTGTACTTGGACAGAAAATTACAAAGAACCCATACAGAAATACAGAAATTACAGAAATTACAGATACTGGAAGGAACGCAAACACTAATGATACTACTGCTCTTTATTATTCTATATATGAATGTGTATATATATATATATATATATATATATATATATATATATATATATATAATATTCTGTGACAGGGGAAGGACTTATGCTCAGTTGTGCAATATAATACAAGTCTGCTCTTGAAATTCGACTGCTCTTGAAAATTTCTGTGCTGTTAATGTGAATGTATGTGTGTCTCGTTTATGAATTTTGTTCTGGTTTATTTTCAAGACTGTACTGCTCTTAGAACAAAGAACAATGTAATTATTTTTGTTACTTAGAATAAAACACTTGGATGTTAACAGGGTTTTGGTGTATTTGTTGTCATTCTTATAAATCAGTGCTTAACTTGGAGCGGAAAGGCGATTTGGCAATTCCTGTACTTATTTTAGCCCAAGTCAAGTGCTGCTTATAGTTGTGCAAAAGGGATTTGGTAGACACTTACACACACACAAACACACACAAACTCTAATTCTGACCCTAACCCTCAATGTGATAGAACTTTAATCCTAACTCCAAGCCTAAATCAGAATTTATTACAGTTGGGTATCGGCAAAAAGTTCTGTCTTTTCCTGACTTGCCACGGGTTATGAGGACTTGAGGTGTAGTAATACACATATACCCAATCACACACAGACACACACGCCAACCTGACCCAGAGAGCATGATTCACTGTTGGGGGTGATGATGTCACGGTAATGCAGTGACGTCACCTGTCTTGCTGCTGTCATGGTAACTAGGAATGGCTGAAACACAAGCAGAGTTATGATGGACACGCGCGCGCACACACACACACACATCCACAGTCTAATGACTGAGGAAATGAATTTTGTCCCTCAAATCGGAGGGCCGTCGTTAGGTTTGCTGGCCAGTAATAGAGAAATAATTGAAAGGAATGAACTGAGACACAAGAGAAGGTAAGAAATGGTTACGTCTTATTCTCCTCTTCCTCCTCCTCCTCCTCTTCCTCCATGTATGGGATTGTACCAGGTTGTATTCATGCTGCCTCCACGTAAGAGTAAACAAAGGAATTCATATAGGGCTTAACCACTCATTCTGAAAACAGGGTTGATTTTTGTGAGCCCTTTCACTCTGTTTTACATTAGACAAAATTGCTTTGTCGGTTTTCCATCCCAAAACATCTTTTATATTCATGCAGTTGTTGGTCTCTGCAGTTAGAGAGGAGATGAATAGAAATAGAGAGAGAGGGAGATGTCTTGAGAGAAAGAGAGAGAGAGACGGTAAAAGATAGAGAGGGAGCTGGATGGAGAGAATGAGTGCAGGAGAGGGAGATAGATGGAGAGAAAAAAATAGGGAGATTAATTGAGAAAGAGAGAGTTAGATTGGGTGAAAAAAACATAGAGATTTATTGAAAAAGAGAGAGAGAGGTGGATGAAGAGAAAATGAGCCAAAAGAGATAGCCATAATATATTCAGTAGTTAGCTGAATATCCTGGCTTAATGGCTATTTCGTGTCGGATAATTAGCTTTCTATTCATCCTCAGTACGACCTCTCTCACAATGCCACACATGCCCCGTTTATATCTTCTGCTGGCATGTGTCCTTTGTCTAGATCAAGCAGATAGATGGACATGTAGCTAAACAAGTAGATACCCTAGATAGATAAAGAAAAATATTTAGATATTGATGGATATAAGCTTAAAAAAACATGTGGCTCAAAACTGCGTAAGGCAAGGCAGCAAACAGATCAATAGAGGTTCTCCAATAAGGTGTATATACTTATTTAGCAGGTGCTTTTATCTGGTGCAAGTGACAGCAGCTCGTTCACACATTTTCATACTCCTTAGTTGTGGAAATCAAACCCACAACCGTCACGTTGCAAACATCACATACTCAACCAACTGAGCTACACAGGCTCGTCTTTGGTGGCATTGTGCTGTTACCTGTTCAGAAACCCACACCACAGACAGCAGAAATCCTGCTGAGGATGCCTTAAAACCAGGGGCGACGGTGTTACACGTGATCGTAACGAGAACATCCTAGTCCCTACCTGAGGTAAATCCATCCTGGAGCAGAACCAAACATTGCTGCAGTGGTAGAGGTCACTGCGTGTTGAGAGTTCCTCTTGTGGCCACCAGAGGGAGATGTAAGATTTAAGATCAGCATCCCCTACAAAGATGGTAACAGACCTCTGATAGCCAAAAGGCTCTTTTACTATGGAAATCGGCGTTGAAGGCATCAGCTATTTTAGTGTGGTCAGTTGAGTGGGACCATCAATTCCATCTTTCCTGATGACACTGTCAACTGGGTGGGACTTGATTGGCGAATCCTTTATGACAACCTGGTTGACAATGTTAGAATATGCCTCAGCAAATGGGTATGTCCATGCCCTCCCAGACCCCAAAAAGGGAAACGTTTAGGTAGGCATCCAGACATGGAGAGATGGAATGACATGGAGTGACATGGAGAGATGGAATGACATGGAGTGACATGGAGAGATGGAATGACATGGAGTGACATGGAGAAATGGAATGACATGGAGCGACATGGAGAGATGGAATGACATGGAGTGACATGGAGAAATGGAATGACATGGAGTGACATGGAGAAATGGAATGACATGGAGCGACATGGAAGATGGAATGAAATGTAGCGACATGGAGAGACATGGAGAGAGGGAATGACATGGAGAGATAGAACGACATGGAGTAACAGAAGGCACAGGACACACCCCTTGGGGACCCCAGTGTTAAGTGTCAGGGAGGATGACATTATGTTGCAGGCCTCACAGCTTGTGTCCAGGCCCAGTGCTCTGAGCTTGCTGCTGAGTCTTGGGGGGGATAGGTAGCTATCTGTAACAGTGTATTCAACTGAGTTCTTTGAAAATTACAATTAGGTCCTTGAAAGTGCTTGAATTAGAATTTTGGGCTGATTATACTTACCGTTGTTTTCCAACTCCAGTTGTCCTTCAGCAGCCCTTACAGAACAGGTTTTTGGTTCTGGACAAATGCATTGGAAACACTGTAATCATTAAGGCTGGGAATTGCAGAGAACCCACTGATTCAATATTAACATGACGCTAACATGCCCATTCGATGGATATTATGACAATTATTCATGTGTTTTGATTCAGCACTGTGATCTTATTGCGATTCAATGCCCCAAACAATATTATAAACCCCAATTCACCCCCACCCCCACACACAAACACCACAATTGTTTAAACACAAGATGGAGGCCAAGCTACGAAGGACTTCAGTGGCAGGTCCTGTCAGTTTAACATTGCGATGTTATCAAAACAGTATAGAAATATAGGCAGAAGGGTAGCAGTTTGACACACACCAGAACATGCTGTGCCTCAGGGAGGTAGCAGGGAACGCCGGGTTATATCATGTGTCAGAAACTCCCATGATCCTTTGCGAGAATGCACAGACTGTGGTTTGGAGGTGGGGGGGGGCTTCTGAATAAGGGAGCAAGCTTGCGATTGGCAGAGGGGCGGGGAGTGCTGATATGCAGGGGGCGAGAGAGGCACAGGCGAAAGAGGGATTAGAGCTGCAGGACGGAGAGTGATTGAATGGGACAGATCTGGAGGGGGGACCGAGGCAGACGGAGCAACAGACGGAGCAACAGACCGAGCAACAGACCGAGCAACAGACCGAGCAACACAACAACAGCGGAGGGAGAACTGTGAAGAAACACACCAATAAAACCACATTTTTAACGCTTCACAGGATCTTCAAAGGACAACCTGTGTGTGTGTCCTCCCGTGAGTGACTGTGTGTGTGTGTGCGCGTGCGTGCGTGTGCGCGCGTGTGTGTGTAATACTGTTGCCTGTGTACCAGAGACCATCAGAAAAAAGTGAATGTGAGTGTGTGAGGAAGGGTTTCGAGTGTGTGTGTGTGTGTGCATGCGCGCGTTCACGCGCGTGTGTGTGGGTGTGTGTGTGGATGTGTGTGTCTGTAAGAAACTGTACCTGAATTGTTATGCCTCACAGTGCAATGCAGCATAACCTCTGAAGAGAGGAGACGCTGAACAACAGCCACTGCCTGGATACACTCTTGTGCTACTGCCCTCGTGTGTCACCGACTCCTCAGAACCAGGGAAGAACTGAACCCCAATACTGGAAAGTACCGACGAGGACCGGATCTTTTGACTGGTCTGCACCATAAGCCACCGTTTGAAAAGGTGGCTTAGACTGTATTACATAAGTGGACTGTACCATTTGGATAGCGAGGGAGTTTGTTTATGTTTAGGATGAGTCTGGAGCCTGTGCAGGTGATGCTGGGGAAGTCTATCCCCATGGATACAAATGTCATCGCCTCGGCAAATGGAGATAGCAAAGGACCCTGGGAGGGAAAAGAGGAGTTTGACCAAGAAAACCTGGGTCTTACCACGAAACCCCAACTGGTGAGTTATGTCTGTCTGTTTTTCTCTTGGGACCTATCTGTCTGTCAGGACCTGTCTGTCTGTCTTGACCGGTCTATCTGTCTGTCAGGACCTGTCTGTCTGTCTGTCAGGACCTGTCTATCTGTATGTCATGACCTGTCTGTCTGTATGTCTGTCAGGACCTGTCTGTCTGTCTGTCAGGATGCACCTGTGCAGTGCTGTGTACTGTATGTAGTTTTCCCCTTTCAGATGTTCATGTTGTTTTCATATTTTGGCCCCTGAATGATCTTGTATCTTGAAACCAAAACCTAGATATTATAAAAAAGGAACCTGAGCTGAAAAGATAGAACAACGTGTTGCTATTTTAATGTATTTAATGAACAATGTTTTGTAACTCCCAAGGGCCCTGCTTATGTAGATTTACCATGATTGAAGGAATCATGGATTCTGATCTGCATCAGAGATGATAGTAGAATGTCAGATTATTAGAGATGATAGAGGTGGAGTAGAATGTCAGATCGCCAGAGATGATAGAGGTGGAGTAGAATGTCAGATCACCAGAGATGATAGAGGTGGAGTAGAATGTCAGATTATCAGAGATGATAGAGGTGGAGTAGAATGTCAGATTATCAGAGATGATAGAGGTGGAGTAGAATGTCAGATTATCAGAGATGATAGAGGTGGAGTAGAATGTCAGATTATCAGAGATGATAGAGGTGGAGTAGAATGTCAGATTATCAGAGATGATAGAGTTGGAGTAGAATGTCAGATAATCTGTCTGAGAGCTGAATTTGAAGCACACCAGTGAAATGGAGCCAGTCAATGATTCAAAACCCACGAGCAACTCAACATCTGAATGGTTAAATAGTAACAGGTAAAGTTTTGGTGCCTTCTCAGAAAACCACAAAATAGTTGTGTTAAAGAAGTTATGTATGGAAGGCTGCAATATTTTGTGGAAATATGTGGTAAATTATAATATTTTATGGTTGGATAGGTGGGATCGAATTGGTGGCAAAATGGAAGACCATTGAGGAAATAGGAAATAAGGCGAGGAGGTTTGATTTGGGTGGTTTCAATAGGAAAAGGAGGAGAAAGAGGAATGGAAGTAAAAACAACACAAAAAGAAGAACTAGAAATGATAATAGACCAGGGGAATTAAATTCTCATACACGGGCACATATGGACAATGTTTTGCTTCAGTTTGGATCAATGTAGAAAGCCTAACCCTAGCCCAGTTACTTGTTCATTCAGTTTCCCTATATTGTTAGGTTTTGGTTGGAGATTATATTCAGTGTACAGTATATCTGTATATTTATATACAAATGCTGTACATTGAACACAATCTCCAAACAAAACCTAAAGATATATTAAGGGAACTGCATTTCTTGACTAGCGAGTCCAATTGTTTTGTTTGATAATAAGTTTGAGGCGTGTTCAGCAGTCGGGCACCATTTTACCGGGCACCATTTTAAAAAAGTGCTCCTTACTAAACCAGTTGCAAGAAAAACCTTGCTATACTCACATGTGTTCTGGCTCTGACTTCAGCCCATTCGTTTCTAGGACCAATCAGATGGAACCCAATGTTTTCTGGGACCATCAAATGGTTAGATGTTTTTTGCAATCTACCGGTTGCCTTGGAGTTACTACGGGTTGTCCTGGAGATACAGGCTCTTTGCGGAGAAGAAACAAACGTCTGTGGGCTTGTCAAAACATTTGGCCAGAGACTTTGTGTAGCAGGTCAAGCAAAGAAAACATTGTATTTTCACTGTTGTTTTATTTCATTTCCTGTTACAATGATACGGAACTATAATCATCACTATATGAGCTGGTGTTGGTTCTTGTTGAAAGCTTTTCCTTGGTTGAATGCTTCATGATGTCTGTCTCTCCCTCTCAATCTTTCTCCATGTCAGTCTTTATCCCTGTCAGTCTTTCTCCCTCTCAGTCTTCCTAACTGTCAGTCTTTCTCCCTTGTTCTTTATGAAAATGTGTTGTCACTGATTCCTCTTCCTTTCTCACATTCCATCTTCAGTTCTCTCTTTCAATCTTTCCTTTTCTCTCTCTCTCTGTCCATCTCTCTGTCCGTATCTCTCATGTCTGAGGTAAGACATCTCTGGTTGTGAGTTTGTTTGCCTGTGTCTATGTTTGCGTCTACTGCATGCATCTTAGAGCATAAATCTTAGCAGGGGGAGGTGGAAGAGGCCAATGATATTGTGTACGCATCAGGGATGTGTGGACTAGATGAACGTGTGTGTGTGTGTGTGTGCGTGTGTGTGTATGTGTGTGTGTGAGAGAGAGAGAGAAAGAGAGAGAGAGAGAGACTGATGAGGCATTATGTGAGGGGAAATTATCGAGGAGACATAGAGAACAGAGCATGTATTTAAAGGGAATGGAAGAATGTGTGTACGTGTTTATTGCTTGTGTGTGTGTGTGTGTGTGTGTGTGTATGTGTGTGTGTGTGTGTGTGTGACTCGTGAACGTGATCCCTAGATGTACGCATCACAAATGCAAAAGCAGATGATAGCTGTTGCTATAGCTTACTCAGCAAGGAACACGCAAAGAGCAATGTTTTTTTTAACTATGTTAATGCAGTGTTGAAACCAAAGCACCGTTAAAATAACATTGGATTGTAATAAAAGTAAGAAGCCTAATAGTTGATAAAGTTTTGGGGCCGTAATCATCAAATATAATCCTTTTGCAAAAACAAAAATGGCAAATCTGTGAGTTGAAATACTAGGTTTATGATTTTGATATATTAAAAATTAAACCATCTTTTTTTCTACATTTTAGAAATTTAACAGTAAACAGTATGTAGAGTCACAGATCCATTGAAATCCCTTTCAATTTTTCTATTAAAATGGGAGTATATTTGTTTGATTATGTTAGTGTCATGTGATTGGTTAGATTATTTAAAGATATCCTTCAAAGGTCATGTCGGTACAATGGGACAGTAGTCCTATGTTAGTGTACCCAAAACACTAATTACAATATTTATTATACAACATTTACCATAATGATTCATTATAATGTTCACTGTGGGTTGTTCTATAGTTACATAAAGATTTTGAAATTAAAATGATTGTTCCTGCCCACAATATTTTTACCAAGGCCCTCTTCACACATCTCACGCCCCCACAAAAAAAGTGACAATACCATATAAGTTCTTATGACTTTTTTTAGCATATGAAAGGCTATCAGTTTTATCGACTACCAATTTCGGCATTCGTCCAAAGATCCCAGCCCATGGTCTTTGTAGTGTAGTAAAGAAAACTTGACAGCCTTTTATAGCATAGCACCACAAACAAAAAGAAGTGGTCTTTGTCTGACCTGCACTGAGTGTGATGCTTGGATCAGGGGGAGATCTATATATGTGTATATCTGCCTGTCTGTCTGTCCGTCTGTCTATCTGTCTGTACTGTGTGTCTATCTATCTGTCTGTCTGTCCATCATCTATCTCTTTCTTCTCTCTTCTTTCTACTCCTCCCCTCCCCTCCCTTCCTTAATCCCCTTCTCTCCCCCTCTCCTTTTCCCCCCCAGGGTGGATTGAGGAGGGTGTTTGGGTTAGGATGTAAATCATTAGACAGCTACAGTGAGTGGGGGGAACAGTTTACATCATGTATATCCAATCATTTAATACCCGTAAGCAGGTGGTATTTTGGGATATGGTGAGGTAGACATTATTTTTAGAGTGCAGATGTCTAATGGTCGTGCTATCTTCATATATAAAATACTAAAGGCATTATGTATAGATCATGTTCAACACAAAGTCATCTTATTAATCAGTGATTCAATCCAGTCACTGATTTGGAACACTTGACATTTAAAGGTCATTTCCAAATTTAGAGAGAAATGCAGAAAAAACTGCCTTAATAAGATAGATTCTCTTCTACGTGTGATTGGATCCTGGCTTTAGCGTGTGAATTAGCTAATTTATCTTCCAGTAACCATATCTGATGAACCACATTCATAGGAGACATTTTACAGTCGGTTTACCGTTTGAATATCACCTATCATTTGGTATCCTGGCCTAAAGATTTAAAAAGTACCAAAGCACATATTTGGTGGGAACCTCTCCAGGACTATACTTCACGGTCTGAGGGATTACAACAAATTGGATAAAAAAATGTATGCAGAGTTTGTAGAACAATGAATGCTGTCTTTGGCCAGGTATCAATGAGTGCTGCTTTGTAAAGGTTAATATTAATGGGACAAAACAATAAACAACTATATGAAATAGGACAATTGCAATTAAACATAGTTATCCCACGAGCAAAACTGTGATTGTGAATATCCGGGTCTGTTGCTGTTTTTGGCAGGGCGAAATATCCCTTGATAAAGGAGAAAATAAATGTTGTTGTGTCAAATTCTTGACTGCAATATTAATGGGGTAATATGGACAAATAATCCACTAGCCGCGTCGAAAATCTAAAGTTATCTTAACTCTAAAGAACAAATAATCAAACTTCTTTAAATTGAGTTACTCTGGGTGAGAGTTAGTATCCTGAAGTCCTGCGCCATCCCGGAGCGGGGAACTGTGCTTGCTTGGCAAAATGCGAAATTAATTTCAATTCCCACTATTGCAACTCCTCTGCTGGGCCGCTCAATTTAGAGTGTTGAATGCGTTGGGATTTTCCAACAAGTGAGTTCCTCTGTCGTCCAGAGTGTCAAACGCAGACGATGAGGAACGTTCAAAACAATTGCAGATGTTGAGGGTAATTCTGCTGCTGTGATGCAGCATGAAGTGTGAAGACTACGTGTGGTTTAGGGTAGTACACATGGACCTTAGTGAGGCTTATTACGTTATGTTAACTTACACTATCTGTCTTAAAACTTAAGTTATATTAACTTACAATATCTATCTTAAGACTTATTATGTTAGGTGAATGTTTCTATAAGATTTAACCCAGTAGGTCATTTGACAGCCGGACATCATCACATTCTATTATAAAAAGCTCTATGTGTGTTTTTCTGGTAGAGAGCTATGAACAGTGTGGATATCTATTTACAGTTGAATTTTATAGATTATGAAACAATGTTGTTTCAAACATTCATACAGTATGGATTGGTGAAATATAAGACTTTTTCTGTTATTTTCAAAATACTTCCAGATTCCAGATTGCTTCACTGTACTCTGAAAGACTAGCAACTCCCGTGTGGTTGTTAGCATTTGCAGTGCTTTGATAAATGGTTGAATCATTGAAACTGTTTCATTCTGTGAAGGTGTCGATTCAAAGAAGAGCCCGCAAAGTGGAGGGAGGCATTTTCTTTGTAAGTATCACCCGAACAACATGGTGGGTGTCAAAGGTTATGCACTTATGATGGTCGATCGCCACCTCTAACCTTTGAACGTCTGAATTTAATTAACCCCTCTGAGCTGCCTCATGCTTGTTTGAAGTGTGTTCACTTGCTAGGCACATCTACTAACAAACCAACCAATAGTTTTTCTGTAATTTCAAAATCTAGCATCTCCAGGACCAAGTTAAATACATACATATATCCAGATTTTGAAAATAAAACACAATGCAATGTACTCTGCATAAATAAATATAAATAACAGAGAGGATAAATGATTGACTTGACTGAGGACTACCATTTAATAGTTATATTTTTTGTCATTTAATCCTATCCATTTTCATCCTATCCAAGATTTATTCAAATCACTTTTAAAAATTGGGCCCATATGACAAACTCAAAAACAATGCATCTGGATTTGTGGTCAAGAACATTTACGTATTTATGAATTCACAGAGGTCTTCAAAAAAAGACTCCATAGGCACTACATCACGTTTTGAGGTGTCAATGTACTCTAAGGGATTGTCACAACCAGTTATGACGGAGGCTCCAAAGATAGCTAGACAGACATTGCCCAGAGCCAAAGTAGTCCTATTTTAATCATCTCCCTGTGATGGGTTGCAAACTACAAGATGACAAAGGACAACAATGGCCTTGTCCTTCAAAGTCAGAAGCTTAAGAATAAGCAGCACGGCTCGGTTGGTCTTGTCTCAAAGGAAGCACATCTCTATCTCGAACTCTCTCAGGACAGTTGAGAGTTTGTGTGATAAGATGAGTTCGAACTAATGATTGGACTACACTAACATTGGAAGAATAACATTTAAAGAAGTCATAAATACATATACTTATTTTTGAAGGTTTTTGTTGTTGCTTTTATAAACACTGAGGACATTCTGAACAATGATTATAGAACATTGGTATAGTCTACCTGGGTTAATTTCACTATTACATGGGATTCTGGATAGATGTGTGTATGTATATATATATATATATATATATATATATATATATATATAGTATACATATATTCTTTTTTAAGAACAGGATTTTTTTATGTTGTTGCTCTTGCATCCAGAAAAATATCTGTTGGCATCTTCCTAGTATTTTCAGTAGCGCAATTCTATGAACATCCAATCAGCAAGGATTGCTGTGGCATTTTGATAGTAATATCTGCAAATTATTGTGTTATTCGTTTTACTTCAAATAACTGTTAATGGCCAACTGATAATAGTAGGAGCAGTTCAGGAAGTTGAAATATGTTTGCCCCACGCTACCTTCGGATGTGAAAAGATATTATGGCGCAGGTCAAAATACTAATTAGTGGAAAAAAAACTATAAACGTTGGCCCGTGAACCCAGCCTTTGTTGGTCAATTTAAACATGTGTGCTGCGTTGTCCTTCTTCAGTGTATTCCTCAGTCGGTAACCAAAATAAAGGACAAGGCCAAGCTGCTGGCCTGAAAATGTATCACCTCTGAGTGCCAATGTTTTTTGGCCTGCAGAACTTGTAGATGAGCTCTTGAGCGCTATCCAGAAACCTGTGAGCGAATGTCTGTCTACTACGTACACACATGTTTGTGAGTGTGTTGGTGGGTTTCCACAACAAACTCAATCCCTCTCTGCTGTATGCTTGCACCAAACTACTGTAGGGGAAAAGTCAGAGGGAGGCAATGTGTGTGTGTGTGTGTGTGATTGTGTGTGTGTGTGTGTGTGTGTAAGGGAGTAAAGGTAGAAGAGAGGGCTTGCAGTTAAACAGCAGGACAATGTCAGCGCGATAAGGACAACACAAAACTGGGCCGTTTTGTGTTGGGTGCTCACGCACGCTCACAAAGTCAGGCACCCACACCGATATCTAGCCGTGTCATGACCCTCTCTCCCACCAAGCTTCTCTCTTGCGCTCTAAATTAGGCCCTGACCCCGCCAGCACCCGCCAGCATGTCAGCTGAGTTCAACCTGGATATGGGTGACTAATGCAGGGTGGAATGCCACCCTCTCTCTGTCTTCCTGGTCTTTCTATCTCCCCGTCTCTGCCTCGAAAGACTTATGTCTCTTTCCTATTCAAACAGTACACACGTGTACTTCCAGTTTCAACATTTTTTAGACGTTGATTACACTGAGCACTTTTTTTTAAATTCTCCAAAAGCAACTGAAATTCATGCATATTATTATGTTTTTAATTTATCCCGGGGAATTGAACAAAATGTCCTGTCATTGCATGAATGCATGCTCTTAACTGAGCAAGTGAAATTAACAGAGGGCTAACTACACACACACACACACTGACACACACTCTTCGCTTCACCTCCCTTCTCATCACTTAAAACAAAGATATTGGCACAAACACAAACATACATGTACAGCTCTGGAAAGAATTAAGAGACCACTGCACCTTTTTCTTTCCGTTCCAGAAAAGTTGAAAAGGAAGTTTTGAGTGAGGAACAGAAGCGTTTAATTTGCAGTGGTCTTTTAATTTTAACCCTTCTCACAAAAAACCTTCCTTTTCGACTTTTTTGGAAAGGAAAGAAAAAGGTGCAGTAGTCTCTCAATTTTTTCCAGAGCTGTATACATACATACATATGTACATACTGAAGGGATTGTATTGTGTGTAAGTATTCAGATCCATTCACTCACTCCACATTTTGTTGTGTTACAGACTTTAAATTTACAATTTATTAAATTATATTGCTAGCAATCTACACACAATACCCAATAAAGACTCAATGAAAACAAGTTTATAGAACAATTGCTGAATCATTGAAAGTTCCCAGGAGCAAAGTGGGCACAATCATTGTGACACAAACTAAGTTAAAACGCACCAAGACTCTTACCCCCTGGCCAAACTAAGCAATCAGAGTTTCAGAGTTCACCTGCAGAGAGAACATGCCTGAAGGACAACCAAATCTGTAGTGATCCATTAATCGGGTCTTTATGGTAGATTTGCTTGATGAACACAACTCCTGAGTAAAAGACATATAACATGCCACCTGAAGGAAAGATTTGCCTCTGGTCCACATTTTAACTTTTACACCTGAATGCAAAGTGGCAAAAAAGCAAGGTACCGCTAATCACCTGGCTAATACATCCCTACTGTGAAGCATGGTGGTGGGAGCATCATGCTATGGGGATGCTTCTCAGCGGTAAGGACCGGTAAGGATGAACAGAGAAAAATACAGAGAATAAAACCTTGAATAAGTCCTTGAATAAAAACTGATCCACAGGGCACAGGACCTCAGACTGGGGTGAAGATTTGTCTTTCAGCATGACAACAACCCTAAGCACAGAGCCAAGAAAACACTGGAGTGGCTTTGGGAGCAGCCAAAGCCCGGATCTTCCCATTGAAGATCTGTGGGAAGACCTGCAAACTGAAATTCACAGACACTCCCCATCCAATCTAACAGAGCTTGAGAGGATCTCCAAGAAGAACGGGGTAAATGCTCAAATACATGTTAACAAAGCTGTGAATATACAATAAAGTGTGTGAGTACATGAGACATTTTAGTTTAATTTTTCAATAAATAAATTTGATTTCTAAAAACGTGTTTTCACTTCATTATTATGGGGTGCAGTGTGTAGACTGATGGGACAATTATAAATTAAGTCTACAACACAACAAAATGTGAACATATTGATGGGGTCTGAATCCTTTCCAAGAGTTGTACCTACACCCACTTTACCCGGCTCCCCCCCCGTGTCTCTCACTGAAGAATAGGGTCTCATCACCTTGTCATCATGTCTCTCCAGTTACGTCGCTCTATAGACTTCACACATCACTGCCCTGCCCCTGCCCCTTTCCGCTGGTGCTCACGTGTAGTTCTGCACGTCATTGAGTGTGGATGATTCGAATCAGCTGCCCGGCACTATAGAAAGAACCAAAACATCCACCCCATGTGGAGCACTGGGACCAAGTTTGGGAAGTTCTAGTGGTAAGGGGAGGGGCTCTGTTGCTACTTCACACTCCAAACATGGCGAAAGGGATTCCGGAACAGGAAAGGAGATTTTGGAACAATTTGACAGCAGAAAACCACGACAGAGCTTGTTCGTGGTGAACTGACCTCTTCACTGGCACATAAATAGAACCTTGGTGGTTTCAGTCATTTTAGCTGCTACCAAAGCTCTACGTTTTCAACAAAGCCAAATGTTTAGGCAGTCTGACCAGCCTATACAGCGGACACCATGCTGCTGCCATTGACCACTGTTTGTCCTTCCACGCAGAGCATTTAGATTCTCATTTTTAATTGTAGCTGGTCAGTTCGATGTTTAGTTAGACGTTCAGTTAGATAGTAACAAGGTTATAACAGCAGTAAGATACAGTAATGTATCTGTGGCATATGGTCACTATATCACAGATAAGTGTTATAGCTTTGCACTCTGTTTTGAGTGTGCATGTTTTGTACCTACGTGCATGACAGTCTGCATGTCCCTGACATTGTGTGTGTGTGTGTGTGTGTGTGCATGTGTGTTTGTCTGCCTATTCGAGGTTGTGGAACCGGTATCATGTTCTGCTTACTTGGTTCCATCTTGAACACACATCAAGTACTAAAACGGCTGTCCGAGGACACACTGATGTCCTGAGATAATTTTACAGGTCTGTGGTGACTCTGTGGTCTTAGAAATATCATCCGTTATGTTTTATTATGTGAATATTAGGTTATTATATTTCTATGGTGCAGACCTGAAGAGGTCTCCTCCTATCTTACCCCACTTCTCTTTCATTCATGTCCGCTTTTCTTTTTTAAGACCATATCAAATTTAGTTCTCTCCCGCCTTCCGTTTCTCAACCTTTCCTCTCCCTCCTTTTTTCACAATCTTTCATTTACCCCCTCATATTTCAAAACTTTTTTTCTCATTCTCACGTTTGGAATGTTCTGCACCTATGTCTTCCCCATCTTAAAAGTCAATCAAAGACTTCACCTCCATGTTCCTCTCGCTCTCTTTGACGCTCATCTGCTCCCCATCTCTCTGTCTGCCTCTCCCCCCGTCTCTCTGTTCTCTCTCACGCCGTCTTTCTCTCTCTCCTCCTCCATCGCTCGCCGCCACCACTCTCCAGCCCAAGCCAGAGAATGCGGTGACCGTTGCGGTGTCCTCCCGCGTCTTGTTCCGGACTGAGACGGAGCAGAAGGTGTTCGAGCAGAAAGGTGTAGAGGAGTACCTACGGTACCAGGTGGAGCACGAAAATGAGCCCTTTTCCCCCGGGCCAGCCTTCTCTTTCGTCAAGGTAACGAGTCACGCTTTGTAGATGGCGTCACTAACTAGCCCTGGCCTGAGGCCATGCACACACACATCTTCAACCTATTGTAGTCCAACACATTCAAAAGAGCTACTACAGAGGACTATGAACTGACAGTGGCAAACGGACACAAGTTGTCTTTCGCATTGTGGCTTATTCATCCGCCTCACATTTGTGAAGCGTAGAGCCACATCCCTGAAAACAGAGTGGCACAAAAAGCCAAGCGCTGAATTGATTCAGAGGCTTTTACCTCATGGATCCGACAGAGATGAAGTGCTTTCTCTATTGATCTCTATGCTAGAGGTTTTTAGGTGTGTGTGGGATATGGCCGTACTGCTTCGCTGTCCTCCCCCATCCTCCGCTACAGAGGACGCTGTCTAATTAACCAACAAGGCACGACAGGGCCATGATATCAGGGCAATGGGTTGTTCTTAGACACAACACACTGAGGAGCTTAGTCGTTTTATAGTGGCAACACATCACTAACCCAACGAGATATCTTACTGCTCTTATAAAACGGTTACCAGCGCATTTGGAGCAGTAAAAAATAATGTGATGTCATACCCTTGGTATATGGTCTCATAAAACATGTCTTCCAACCAATCAACATTCAAAGCTTGAACCACATGGATTAACACTTAAAGGGCTAGGGTTTTAAAGTCCGCCTGTCACTACCTTGACATTTTGGCTTCTAAAATGGTCATCCTTTATAGTAGAAGGAAGTGCTTTTTATTCTGGGATTCTGCAGACCCTCAGCTACATGGAGGATGTATTGAAAACAATTTTTTTGAGACACTTACATGAGTAATAATGTGAAATAGTCAGAAAAATGTAAAAACGCATGAGCACATATTTTGGTTATAAATTGAAATAACAGTAAAATATAATAGGTAGCCTGTTTTATATTACATTTGTATACCCCCAGGGGTTCAGAATAAGTACAAGTTGAATGGTTTTGAATTTATAAAATAATAAAATGAACCCGGCATTTTTTTTTATCTTGTCCACATCAATTTTTTTCTCAAACATTCTGAAAATCATTGAAAATGCCCATATGGGGTCATTGAACTTATT
>JACXGI010010459.1:16741-27762 GCA_016801175.1 Esox masquinongy
TACCCTAACCCAGGGACCTACAGACCATGCACAAGGCCCTTCAACACATCAAAACATGTAGCTTCTTTTACATTTTATACTTTTGTCAGTGCACACAATCAATAACAGTTACAGGCAACACAAATAAAAATCAGTTGAAATAAAACACAAAATGAAAATCAGTTAAGGTAAAACAATCACTGTTAACACAAAGACAGCTGCAGATTGTTACATTTACACAGAGGTTATTCCCATGAATGCACCAGAACTTGCATTACCCAAAACAGTTACAAGCAACACAAAAACAAAGTTACTCCAATAAATTAAAAATGGGCAAGGGGGACAAGAGACCCAAGTTAAAATTTAGTCTTCAGACTATTCCACGAGCAAGACAAACACAAGAGCATGTTGTTCTCATCTCAGTTCCAGCCTACACTTTGATATAAACTACAGTGGTGAGTTCTGTAGTTAGCATCCATAATAAACACACAGAGTGTAAAATGATAAGCAGCATCCAGCTGTGTAGATGCCGTAACATGTAGATAATATCCCCAAATCTATAACCAACATAAAACAAATTGTCAAAACTATTTTTATATTTGTGGAGGACAAACTCGTTCTGTTTTTATAGAGGAAGCTTAGCTGGATCTTTAGCCTTTTACGGAGTTCATCAACATGTATTTTAATAGACAGACTTGTGAACGACTGACTCGTTCAGTTTTATCTTTCAATTGAACTGTTGTTTCGTTCATTTAAACGACTGGCAGTGGAGTTCTACCCAACCACGGAATACACTGTTAGTTTTACTTACACAAAGAAAAATAGATCAAGACATTTGCATAATAAAGACATGTTTGTAACAGATAATTGGACACATGGTAGGTCTAAAAACATAATGTAATAGCCTAGTTGTTTTTATTGTAATGATAAACACAGATGAAATACTACACTGAGTATTTGCCTAAGTAAAAAAAAAACAGTGAACGACAGACTTGTTCAGTTTTATCGTTCATTTGAATGACTGGCAGCGGAGTTCTACCCAACCACGGAATGTGCTATTAGTTTTAAATTAAAAACCAATTTAAAAAATCATAAAATTTGGTTTCTTTGCATTTAAAACTAGTTTACTGTAAAGGGATAGTTTATCCAAAAATCTTATTTGGGTAAAAGTCCACATACCCCGAGATGCTTAAGGCACAGAGTTATTTTTTAAAACAATCCATTATTCAGCTGTCTCAGTCGGTAATTAGCATTATTAGCATTGTCAAAATGTATTAATGTAAACGATGCTGCACTGCAAGTGGAAAACTACTCCAAAACATTCCAAACTAAGACTAGCGGTGTTGTTTACCTCAAAGAACATGACAATGTTATATACCTCGAAATAATTTTTGCGATAGAAATCTCATTTCAAATAAACTGGCACTTCCTGTGTTTACCGGTTAGTTTTGTTCATAATTGAATCCACATGCTCATTTGGGAAGAAGAAGTATATAAGTCACAGTAAACAGTTAAGTTAGTATTCACCAGCTAGAAAGCGAGTTACCTATTTTGTTGTTGATATTCACCTCAGACAGTCGAACTTTGTTTGCTTGAGAGAGAAAAAATACATATATATTATGTCTGACACTGAATATGACCAGGAAGAACACATTTCGTGGCAGAGAGCCTTAACTGTTTGAACCAGAATACAGAGGATGAATTGACCGAATAGATGCTCAGACAACAGCTAAAGGGGGGCGAAGGTGAACCCGTTAATCCCCACCCCTTGGCCACAATATCCGGAGGCAATGTGTACTTTGTGGATTATAACATAGCAATCGCAAGTATTACTTACAATCTGTCCTGTCAAAATCCAAAATACAAGTGCTTATGTCAAAAAGGCTCAGGCGAAGGTACAGACTAGGATAAGCTAAATCGTAAACACAGACGGCAGGCTAGGATCAAATAACGTTAGCGCTGCATTCTTTGTAATTGGTGATCTAGAGGATCTTGGGATCTGGAGGCTATATGTTGTCCTGGTGATGTGGTTGAGAGATGGAACTGTGAACAGACCTTACAGATATGGCAACGAGTGAAACCTCAAGTCTCCTCTCCCACATCCCTTGTACCTTTCTTAGCAAACAAAATGCGCTAGTGACATGTAAGGGTATGTAATCGAGATAAAATCTTCCCACAGTCAGAACAGGTGTAAGGCTTCACTCCAGAATGTATGCACTGGTGATGATATAGGCTGTCTAATGTAGAGAAACTCTTCTCACAATCAGAACAGGAATAAGGCTTCTCTCCTGTATGTATTCACTGATGAACTTTAAGGCTACCAAACTGAGAGAAACTCTTCCCAAAGTCAGAACAGGAGTATGGCTTCTGTCCTGTGTACAATTTTTGATGCGATTAGATTATGAAATGAAATGCTTCCCACAGTCAGGACAGAAGTAAGGCTTCTCTCCTGTATGTGTGCGCTGGTGAACAATCACGCTACTTAAGTGAGAGAAACTCTTCCCACAGTCAGAACAGGAGTAACGCTTCTCTCCTGTATGTATCTGCTTGTGAACTTTGAAGCTACCTAATTCATAGAAAGCCATCCCACAGACAGAACAGAGGTATGGCTCTCCTTTATGTATGGGTTGGTGAGCTTTAAGGCTACTTAAATGAGAGAAACACTTGTCACAGTCAGAACAGGAGGAAGGCCTCTCTCCTGTATGTATGCGCTGGTGAAGTTTAAGGTTATCTAACCGAGAGAAACACTTCACAGTCAGAACAGGAGTAAGGCTTCTCTCCAGTTTTTATGCATTGGTGAACTTTAAGGCCTCTTAAATGAGAAAAACACATCTCACAGTCTGAACAGGAGTAAGGCTTCTCTCCTGTATGTATGCGCTGGTGAGATTTAAGGTTACTTAAACAAGAGAAACACTTCTCACAATCAGAACAGGAGTAAGGCTTCTCTCCTGTATGTATCTGCAGGTGATCTTTAAAGCTAAGTGAGAGAAACTTTTCCCACATTCAGAAAAGGAGTAAGGCTTCTCTCCTGTATGTGTGTTAATGTGTCTTTTTAAAACTAATATACAGTATCTCACAAAAGTTAGTACACCCCTCACATTTTTTCAAATATTTGATTATATATTTTCATGTGACAACACTGAAGAAATGACACTTTGCCACAATGTAAAGTAGTGAGTGTACAGCTTGTATAACAGTGTAAATTTGCTGTCCCCTCAAAATAACTCAACACACAGCCATTAATGGCTAAACCACTGGCAACAAAAGCGAGTATACCCCTAAATGAAAATGTCCAAATTGGGCCCAAAGTGTCAATATTTTGTGTGGCCACCATTATTTTCCAGAACTGCCTTAACCCTCTTGGGCATAGAGTTCACCAGAGCTTCACAGGTTGCCACTGGAGTTCTCTTCCACTCCTCCATGAAGACATCACGGAGCTGGTGGATGTTAGAGACCTTGCGCTCCTCCACCTTCCGTTTGAGGATGCCCCACAGATGCTCAATAGGGTTTAGGTCTGGAGACATGCTTGGCCAGTCCATCACCTTTACCCTCAGCTTCTTTAGCAAGGCAGTGGTCATCTTGGAGGTGTGTTTGGGGTCATTATCATGTTGGAATATTGCCCTGCGGCCCAGTGTCCGAAGGGAGGGGATCATGCTCTGCTTCAGTATGTCACAGTACATGTTGGCATTCATGGTTCCCTCAATGAACTGTAGCTCCCCAGTGCCGGCAGCACTCATGCAGCCCCAGACCATGACACTCCCACCATCATGCTTGACTGTAGGCAAGACAAACTTGTCTTTGTACTCCTCACCTGGTTGCCGCCACACACGCTTGACATCATCTGAACCAAATAAGTTTATCTTGGTCCCATCAGACCACAGGACATGGTTCCAGTAATCCATATCCTTAGTCTGCTTGTCTTCAGCAAAATGTTTGCGGGCTTTCTTGTGCATCATCTTTAGAAGAGGCTTCCTTCTGGGATGACAGCCATGCAGACCAATTTGATGCAGTGTGCGGCGTATGGTCTGAGCCCTGACAGGTTGACCCCCCACCCCTTCAACCTCTGCAGCAATGCTGGCAGCACTCATACGTCTATTTCCCAAAGACAACCTCTGGATATGACGCTGAGCACGTGCACTCAACTTCTTTGGTCGAACCATGGCGAGGCCTGTTCTGAGTAGAATCTGTCCTGTTAAACCGCTTTATGGTCTTGGCCGCCGTGCTGCAGCTCAGTTTCAGGGTCTTGGCAATCTTCTTAAAGCCTAGGCCATCTTTATGTAGAGCAACAATTCTTTTTTTCAGATCCTCAGAGTTCTTTGCCATGAGGTGCCATGTTGAACTTCCAGTGACCAGTATGAGGGAGTGTGAGAGCGATAACACCAAATTTAACACACCTGCTCCCCGTTCACACCTGAGACCTTGTAACACTAATGAGTCACATGACACCGGGGAGGGAAAATGGCTAATTGGGCCCAATTTTCACTTAGGGGTGTACTCACTTTTGTTGCCAGCGGTTTAGATATTAATGGCTGTGTGTTGAGTTATTTTGAGGGGACAGCAAATTTACACTGTTATACATGCTGTACACTCACTACTTTACATTGTAGCAAAGTGTCATTTCTTCAGTCTTGTCACATGAAAAGATATAATCAAATATTTGCAAAAATGTGAGGGGTGTACTCACTTTTGTGAGATACTGTATATAAGAAACGTTTTCCACAATGGGGACAGTGGTGAGACTTCTTATCTCTGTAATCTTCCTGTTGTTGCTCTCTAGAGGAAAAGTATCAACTTCAGCAATCTCATCTGTGTGATTAATATCAGAAAAATGCATTAGTGCAGTGACATTGTATCAATACAAAATATTAATTTAACTTAAAACTGTTAAAAATAGTAATAAATGTGTAAAATGTCATAGTTTTACATCATTATATAGTCAGCATCTGAAGTATGCAGTGCCCTCCATACATGTTGTCACCCAGTGTAATATGCAGTGAAAAGTCTGTCATTTATCAGCTTGATCATACAGTCCAAATATCATATGAACCTAACCTTGAGTGAAAATTCAAAATCAATAATCATTATCATCAAGAATATGCATGCCACAATTATTGGCACGCCTACATAATTACATAATCTAATGAACAAAATTAAGTTAAAGTATATTCCGACTAAGATTTCCCTTTTTAAAATAAATCTAAGTCTTTGCAAACATGTAATTGGTCATCCTTTTCCATTGGGGTATAAATATAAGATGACACTCCCTAGTCATCTTTAAATATGGAAATGAACCTTGAATGAAATGAGACAAAAGGTACTTGACCTTCAAAAATCAAGATACGGCTATAAAAAAATAAAAAGGTACCTGTATGCCTGAAAATACTGCATGCCTGAAAATCTGCTCTATTAGGGCAAAAATTAAGAAATCTAAAACAACTGAAGATCATATGAACCTGTCTGGAAGAAAAAGCATGTGTATTTTCTACAAGCTACAATCGTCATTTCATATTTTGTGAAGTGTCAAACAACATTTCATAATAATGAATATTTATCTAACATTGTTAGTAGTTGCTAATCTTTTGGCAGGTTTTGAATGACAAATAATATAATTTTTGTCTGGGTGCACCAGCCTGTTCATGCCAACCCAAGCAGCTAGCTATGATATTTTGCGGTGGAATCACTAAGAAAATAGCCTCCAGATAGTGATTTTAGCATATTGGCTACAGTTAATGTATCAACATGGAATGCAGACCTATGTAGGATTACTGAGGTATTTTTTTTGGCAGAACATTAATGTTCTGAATGCATTTTTATCCACGGTTATGGGTACACACTGCTACCAACCACGCTGACGCACTGCCAACGGCCACGCTGACGCACTACTAACGGCCACGCTGACGCACTGCTAACGGCCACGCTGACGCACTGCTAACGGCCACGCTGACGCACTGCTAAAGGCCACGCTGACGCACTGCTAACGGCCACGCTGACGCACTGCTAACGGTCACGCTGACGCACTGCTAACGGTCACGCTGACGCACTGCTAACGGCCACATTGATACAACACAACACAGCAGTGTTAAAGGGGGAGTGAAGATCACTGAGATTCCCTATTAGATTGTATAAAACACAACACAAAAACAGTGTTGGCCATATTAACTACAGATGCTGACAGTGATTCTGCTGCCCCACAAACATCATGGATACCCAAAGACAAAGAACACACTGGTGACAAGAACTCACTGTTGAAATACAAAACTGCTGCTCTGGTCATTCAAAATGGCATGTCATGAGACCAAAATATTATGACAATAGACTACGGTTTTAGGAAATACATCTTGTCATATAAAAGCCATTGGGATATACAATGTATTATAACGAAATATCATTCCATTATAGTGGCCACATGAAATAAATCATAATGTGCCCCCTATTCTTAAAATAATGTATTTAATATTTATCATTTTGACTCCTTTGGTTATTAATAGAACACATACTTCATTCACATTAGTAAGAACAACAATTAACAACATTAAACCCTCTTAATAAATCATTCTTACCTTTGTTAGTTAAATCCCCAATCTCCTCCTCTACACATTTAATATCATTCAGTCCCAGTATTTGACTGCAGTCTTCCTGCATCACTGATGTCATCTCTGAATCCACCAATGAACACTAAGCTTTACTGTCACTGTCACACAGAATCCAGTGACTCCTGTTTGGGCTCAGTGTGGAAGGAGAGCAGCAGGCTGGGTTTGTCCTCCATCTGATAAAATAAAGACTAAATCAGACCCAAACATGACTGATGAACATGTTGGATGGGGTTAAAATACCAACACAATCACTACAGCAAACCTGGGTCAGATACATAAGGAGTATTTCACTTCACTTAATTTCACAGTATAGAGGGTAAATACGGCGACAAAAACACTTATTTAACTGTAGGGATGCCACCCCAAGGTATTAGAAGAAATCTGTCCAATCAAAGAAATTACAATTACGGAACTAAGAATTATAGCCAATCAAGACAGGCTACAGCCCCTGGCCCCACCCTAATAAAATCACTGACCCCCCTGCCACCCCCCCCCTCCCCCCCGTGAGTCACATATGCATAATATGCTTCTGAGTACGAATAACATGCTTCTGATTATGCATAATATGCTTCGATCTGATATTTTACATTGCCTGCAACAGCGTACACATAGAAAACTGCCAAGCAAAGAAAGATTAGCGCAATTCGTAAAAGAGCAGGATAAAGCAAGGGCGAAAACAAGAATAAACATTAGTTCAGCATCATTTCCAAGGTGAAAGAACTAAATGCATTAAAAGGGATGGAGTTCGACTCTGATTTAGCTCTTTTTCTTCCAGGCAGGCAGTGATTTATTCACATTATTATACAAATTGTTTTGTTTATTTGAATAGCTAACTATAGGTAGCTCCCAGTGCTGCTAAGCTAACGTTAGCTTGGCTATTTCCTCAATGGAAAATGAGAAGTTGGATCTGGAATTAGCGCTTTCTTTATGGACAGACTAAAATATTTGTGCATTATTATACAGGTTGTTTAGCTTGATATCCAGGGTTTTTTCTGGATCAAAATGGGGTTTAGGTGGTGGGCGTGCTCAGGAGCGTGTCAGGGGGCAGGGATAGGTTCGCAGCGATAGGCAATGCTGGGCCCTTCATGTAATAATTTTAGAGGCCACTCCCTATCTTCATAATATTTTAAAACAATTTCTTGAAATTCAACAAATTCTCTAAGGGTATGTTTGTTATTTTACAGCAAATTTCCTGAAATTCTAAAAAATGCCCCATGAAGCTGAGAACAATGGCCCTGCTAACAATGGCCCTGCTAACATACTCATTCAGCATTTTAGATGTAGATATAATCCTATGTAACTATTGCGGCAAAGAAATTCTGAGAAAACCCCATCAACAAAATTATGTCACGCTGTTTGGGATGTTTTACAGATTACCATGTCCTATGAAATCATTTACATTTAAGTTATTCAAGATCATAACCACGTGCCCTGTGTTTTCCTCCAGGTTGGCAAAAAGGGGGTAAAGAAGTTACTCATAATAGGAATACAGTTTTGTAATGTGAAAATATTGTAATTGCACAAATAAACACAATCATAAACAAAATTTTCATTTTTAATACTTTAATACTGCTTGAAGTCTGGAATGCATGGACATCACCAAACGCTGGGTTTCCTCCTTTGTGATGCTTTGCCAGGCCTTTACTGCAGCTGTCTTCAGTTGTTGTTTATTTGTGGGTCTTTCTGCCTTAGGTTTTGTCTTCAGCAAGTGAAATACATGCTCAATCGGGTTGAGATCAGGTGATTGACTCGGCCATTGCAGAATATTCCACTTCTTTGCCTTAAAAAACTCCTGGGTTGCTTTGGCAGTATGTTTTGCAGTGTCTGTAAAGTGAACTTTGCTGAATTTAGCTGAATCTGAGCAGACAATGTATATTTCCATACACTTCAGAATTCATCCAACTGCTTCTGTCTACTGTCACATCATAAATAAACACTAGTGACCCAGTGCCATTGGAAGCCATGCATGCCCATGCCATTACACTGCCTCCACCGTGTTTTACAGATGATGTGGTATGCTTCAGATCATGAGCCGTTCCAAGCCTTCTCCATATATTTTTCCTCCCATCATTCTGGTACAGGTTGATCTTTGTTTCATCTGTCCAAATAATGCTGTTCCAGAACTGGCCTGGCTTTTTTTAGATGCTTTTTGGTAGTCTAATCTGGCCATTCTATTCTTGAGGCTTATGAATGGTTTTCACCATACCTTGTGATCCCTCTGCATTTGCTCTCGTGAAGTCTTCTCTTTATGGTAGGCTTGGATAATGATATGCCTACCTTCTGGAGAATGTTCTTTTGGCTGGATGTTGTGAAGGGTCTTTTCTTTACCATGGAAAGGATCCTACGATCATCCGCCACTGTTGTCTTCTGTGGATGTCCAGGCCTTTTTGTGTTGCAGAGCTCAACAGTGCGTCCTTTATTTCTCAGAATGTACCAAACTGTTGATTTGGCCACTCCAAATGTTCCTGCTATCTCTCTGATGGAATTTTTTTTTTTGCAGCCTATTGTTGGTCTGTTTCACTTGCATTGAGAGCTCCTTTGACCGCATGTTATGGGTTCACTGCAACAGCTTCCCACTGCGAATGTCACACCAGAAATCAACTCCAGGCGTTTTACCTGCTTAACTGATGAAGGTACAATGAAGAAACAGCCCACACCAGTCCATGAAACAGCTTTTGGGTCAATTGTCCAATTACTTTTGGTCCCTTGAAAAAGAGGGGGCTACATATTAAAGAGCTGTAATTCCAAAACCCTTTCTCCAATTTGGATGTGAATAACCTAAAATTAAAGCTGTGGGACTGCACTTTAAGCCCATATTCTTTATTTTACCGTAACATGAATATTTTGGTAAACAGCCAAAATAACAAAACTTGTGTCAGTGTCCAATTATTTCCGGACCTAACTGTATTTCTTTACCAAACTATAAACCTTTTGAACTTGAACTTTGAACTCAATTACTATTTATACAGAGACACTGATTGATATTTAAAAAGCCACAGGTGTGGGAAATTCACCTTTAATTGCCATTTTAACCTGTGTGTGTCAACGTGTGTGTCTGTAACAAGGCCAAACATTCAAGAGTATGTAAACTTTTGATCAGGGCAATTGGGTAATTTCTGTTTTTATTATGATTTAAAAAGGAGCCAAACATGTGTGATAATAAATGGCTTCATATGACCACTATCCTTAAATACGTTTTTTTGCATGATCAGTCATATTTTCAAAATCAATGCCAAAATGTCACAGTTTCTGCCAGGGTATGCACACTTATGAGCACAACTGTACCTTGTAGTCTGAGGAAGGCTTATATACCTTGTAGTCTGAGGAAGGCTTATATACCTTGTAGTCTGAGGAAGGTTTATATACCTGGTAGTTTATCAGAGCTTGTATACCCTGTAGTCTGAGGAAGGCTTATATACCTTGTAGTTTATCACAGCTTATATACCTTGTAATCTGAGGAAGGCTTATATACCTTGTAGTCTGAGGAAGGCTTATATACCTTGTAGTCTGAGGAAGGTTTATATACCTTGTAGTCTGAGGAATGTTTATATACCTTGTAGTCTGAGGAAGGCTTATATGCCTTGTAATCTGAGGAAGGCTTATATACCTTGTAGTTTATCAGAGCTTATATACCTTGTAATCTGGGGAAGGCTTATATACCTTGTAGTTTATCAGAGCTTATATACCTTGTAATCCGAGGAAGGCTTAAATACCTTGTAGTTTATCAGAGCTTATATACCTTGTAATCTGAGGAAGGCTTATATACCTTGTAGTCTGAGGAAGGCTTATATGCCTTGTAGTCTGAAGAAGGCTTATATACCTTGTAGTGTGAGGAAGGTTTATATACCTTGTAGTTTATCAGAGCTTATATACCTTGTAGTCTGAGGAAGGTTTATATACCTTGTAGTTTATCAAAGCTTATACAGGTGCTGGTCATATAATTAGAATATCATCAAAAAGTTGATTTATTTCAGTAATTCCATTCAAAAAGTGAAACTTGTATTATATATACATTCATTCCACACAGACTGATATTTCAAGTGTTTATTTCTTTTAATTTTGATGATTATAACTGACAACTAATGAAAACCCCAAATCAGTATCTCAGAAAATTAGAATATTGTCAAAAGGTTCAATATTGAAGACACCTGGTGCCACACTCTAATCAGCTAATTAACTCAAAACACCTGCAAAGGCCTTTAAATGGTCTCTCAGTCTAGTTCAGTAGGCTACACAATCATGGGGAAGAATGCTGACTTGACAGCTGTCCAAAAGACGACCATTGACACCTTGCACAAGGAGGGCAAGACACAAAAGGTTATTGCTAAAGAGGCTGGCTGTTCACAGAGCTCTGTGTCCAAGCACATTAATAGAGAGGCGAAGGGAAGGAAAAGATGTGGTAGAAAAAAGTGTACAAGCAATAGGGATAACCGCACCCTGGAGAGGATT
>JACXGI010010460.1:0-12799 GCA_016801175.1 Esox masquinongy
CTTACAAATTGGGCATTCTCTGCAAATTTTCTCACATGCTCTACGGAGCCCCGGGGCAAACCAAAGTTTACCTATGCTAGCTATCATTCCCCCTTTTCCCGTGTGGCACACACCGTGTGCCACCCGGGAAAGACTGGGCAGAAGTGAGGCAGGTGCAGCAGGCCTACCGGACGGGTGTCTAAAGATGCCGTCGGTGCCGGCTGCACAGCCGGCTGTCACCCAGGTTTGTTTCTCAGCCTCAGCGACAGAGGTCTGTAGTTCACAGATATGGTCAGCAGTGTAACCTGGACACAGAATTACATGTTTAGTAGCAGAACGAGTTACGTCAGCAATTAAAGGCATTTGTGCAGCCTCTTTTGCCGCTTTGTCGGCCATGGAGTTACCTACAGACACCCTGTCGTTAGCACCTGTGTGCGCGGGACATTTGAATATGGCTAGCTGTGAGGGCTGCATAATAGCACTGAGCAAATCGCTGACCTGTGAAGAGTTAGTGTACCAGTAGAGAGATACGTGTACCAGTTGAGGTTAAAAACCCCCGGCGCATCCAGAGGATGCCAAAATCACTGGCTACCCCGGTGGCATACCTCGAATCACTATAGATGTTCACTGATTTCTGGGAAGCAAGAACACAAGCTCTAGTTAGTGCAACAAGTTCAGCTTTCTGAGCAGAGAAATCGGCAGGCAATCTACCTTGTTCAATGACCCCCTTTTCGATCGAAATGACAGCATATCCTGACTGTAGTCCAGACCCACCGGCCATCCTTGTTGAGGAACCATCCACAAAGAACTCCAGTTCGGCGTCTGGGAGAGGAGTATCCTGGAGGTCAGGGTGGGGTTTAGTTTCTGCGGCGATGTAGTTAAGGCAAGAGTGGTGTTCTTCTGTGGCCATGCAGGCTGCTGGGTTGACCGTGTTACATCGTTTGATGGTGACATTCGGAGCTGTCAAAAGAATCTCATACCCGGATAGCCTCTGGGCTGTCATGTGCTGTGTTCTTGGTTCAAGTAAGGCTGCAACTTTGTGGGTAACAAGCAGGGTGATCTGACCCCCCTGGGTCAGACCTGCTGAAGTCTTCAGTGCGAATGCTGCTGCTGCCAGGCCCTGGTCACAGGTGGGCATTCCCCTTTCCACTGGGTCGAGTCTGTGGCTGTACCATGCGATCGGACGGTTGGCTCCACTGTGTTTCTGGATCAGGACTGCATTTGCAAACCCCTTCTTTTCTGCTGCGTAGAGGTCGAAGGGTTTGGTGTAGTCTGGCAACCCCAAGGCTGGAGCTTGCTGTAGAGCCAGTTTCAGTTCAGTGAAGGCTCTCAGAGCGTCATCGTGCCAGATGAGGCGTTTGCTGTCATCGACGCCAGTTCGTGTAGTGTGTGAGACAACCTGGCATACTCTGGGTTCCACATCCTGCAGTACCCCGTCATCCCCAGGAACGTTGCCAACTCCTTCTGTGTCCTGGGCTGTGGGCAGGCAGAGATAGCAGATACACGGTTTGTAGAGAGACGTTTCTCACCCCCTTCCAATACGTGACCCAGGTACATTACCCGCTGGCGGACCAGCTGTGCTTTTGTCCTTGAGACTTTGTGACCCTTTCTCTCCAACGCTTGCAGAAGGGTTATGGTGTCTTGGATGCAGGTTTCCTCGGAAGGTGATGCAAGTAGGAGGTCGTCAACATACTGTATCAGGGTGCTTCCCCCTTTCAAACAGCCAGCACCCTGTTGAAAATGGATGGAGACTCACAGTAGCCTTGGGGCAGTCTGGTGTAGGTGTACAGTTGGCCCCGGTAGGTGAAGGCAAAGTATGGCTGTGAATCTGGGTGCAAAGGAATAGAGAAGAATGCTGAACACAGGTCAATGACGGTGTACCACTTTGTGTCTGTTGGAATGGAAGACAGAATGGTGGCAGGGTTAGGTACCACTGGGAACTCAGCCTGTACCACATCATTTAGAGGTCGTAGATCCTGAACCATTCAATACTTCCCTGTGCCCACTTTCTTCACGGGCAGGAGGGGAGTGTTGTATGGGCTGATGATTGGGATGAGCACATCTTGTCGCCACAAGTCTTCAAAGGTAGGTTCGATTCCTGCCTCACTTTCAGGTGATATTCGGTACTGTCGCACTCGAGGGCCGTCCATGTCGGGTTTCAGAATGATGCGGACACTTGGAGCAGAGTGGATGAGTCCCACGTCGTTTGGTCCTGTCGACCAGACATCCCCCTTCAGCGCATCTTCGATGATTTTCTCCACTTCAGGCCGCGTTTCTGAAACCACACACCGTGTAGAGACCAGGTGCTTCTCATAAATTGCAGAATCAACTGTGCTAACCACACATCGGTATACTGACATTCCTTCGTGAACTGTAGTTTCCCATTGTGTATTTGGCATTGGTGACCATGTTGTCAAGTTGTCAAGTGTTTTCAGCATTTTCCCCACGTCTGCTGCCTTGTAGGCCCCTTTGGTGACTGCCAGGGTAATGTGTGGATGTCATAGTGGATCAGGGAAATACCTTGCCTGTTGCTCAGGGTTGAGAGAGACTGTTGCTCCAATACCTTGTTTGCCAATGTATAAGTGGGATGTGGTGATGATGGAGCTCCTTCCAAGCCAGCCTTTCGCTGTTTCTGCGTACAGGTTCTGTAAAGATTCATGGTCGTACAAAAGGGTCATGTGTAAACTGTTGAGGTTAAAGTGGAATTGGGAGGACATACCCTTCAGTGGTGGTCGGTCCAACAGTGACTCCACAGTTCGTCGTAGGGCATTGCGGTCTGCAAGTTGTAGCCAATAGACTGTGTCGGAGACAGATGCTTGTACACACATGATCACTCGTTCAGTTGAGATCCCCGGAAATGAACAGATTAACCCAGTTGGAGAGTAGTGAATTGTAGCATTTAGTTTGCATAAGAGATCCCTACCCATCAAATTGACTGGTATCTTTTGGCAGTATAGGAATTCCTGTTCAATAGATTGGCCTGCCAATTTAACGTTCAAAGGTTTTGTGACTTTGTTAATGGTAGCAGGCCCGCTGAAGCCTCTTGCTGCTTGTGTTTTGGATGATAAGGGAAATTTTGGTGTTTCCCAACCAACACAGGAAGAAGTGGCTCCTGTGTCGATCAGAAATGTCACTGGCTTGTCATCTACCATTAGCTCTATTCTGGGTTCGTGATTGGGTTGTCTGGTGGTGACGGAGGCAGATTGTGTTAAAGTCTCAGGTGAATGTATGTTTTCGGAAGGATCTCCCAGACATCGTCAATGCGAACCATAAAAATTATTCCATTCTTCAGGTTCTGCCATAAACTGTCCTTGTACAGGAGGTTGAGGTCCTCCACCTGTGTATCGTGCAAGGGCAGTTGACTGACCTGCAGGGCAATCCCTGATCCAATGGCCGGTGTTCCCGCACTGGTGGCACGGTCGGTTTGGGCCCGGTGGGTTCATGATGTAGGCCCTTCCTCTACCCCTATGGACCCAGTAACCTCTACCTCTGTACTGTTGATCAAGATACTGTTGGTTCTGTGCCCATTGACCTGGCTGGAGTCTTGGGTTCTGGAAATTTTGTACTGATGGCTGCTGGTAGCTTACCATAGGCTGAGGAGACTGCTGGTACGGCTGCTGATACGACTGCTGGAGTTGCCAATGCCGTTGCTGTGGAAATGGTTGGGTTGGGTTGAGATGTTCGAGCTCAGCAACTATAGTGTGTTGGTTAGTTTTGATTTGAGATGCCATTAGTGCCATTTCGGTTCTTTCTTTTTTTTCTTTCCTATCTTGTTTTTCCTTATTAATAAGGTTCATGGCATGTCGAATGTGTAATGAAAGTTCATCAGCTGTTTTGGCTTCATAGTCAATGCAAGAATTCATGACCTGATTTTTAATTGCATCCGGCAGACCGGCTAGTACTAACTGCCCAAACATTACCTCATGTGCGTGGTTATCAGGGCCCAGTCCAGTTCCTGATTTCCAGGCTTTTCTTTTTCTGGCTATTTAATCGACCAGGGACTCATCGGGGTTCATTATACAGCTTCGTACCTTTTCCATGCTGTATTTTTCTGAGGGAAGAGATCCCTCCAAGTTTTACGTAGGGCGTCCATCTGGTAGCTGGCATTTCGTTCATGTGTTCGCATGGTTTCCAGATCGCTGTGTGCCGCCACCTTCTCCCAGTCAGCGCCTA
Organism: Esox masquinongy; assembly: GCA_016801175.1. Classification (NCBI taxonomy): domain Eukaryota; kingdom Metazoa; phylum Chordata; class Actinopteri; order Esociformes; family Esocidae; genus Esox; species Esox masquinongy. The sequence continues at coordinate 4,153 of JACXGI010010460.1, forward strand.
GCAGGGCCCTGACCAGGGCAACAATGTCTTCTGAACTCAGAATCATACCATCAATTTTGTCATTTATCTTTTTTATCCATGATTCGACGTCATCGTGGACAGAGGGGAGGTCAGCTGCCATGGCTTTTAAATCTTTCAGGTCCCATGGTCGATGAACGGCTGTTGGTCTTCCTGTTGCTGTTGGGAACGACACTAGAGGTGCAAGGACTTGCTCTTCATCTGATTCCTCGAAACCTGTAGACTGAACATGTTGTGAGACCAAATTCAAATTAGATTGCGCCAGCCTCCATGGGCGCGCACCGAGGACAGATTGAGGTAAACGCTGTGGGTTGGGATTGTAACCCTTGTTTGACCGCTCACTCACCCGCGTTCCGGTTGATCTGGGTGGAAGGCTGGTATCTTTGCTTGAGGTGAGCCCCTCCCCGATGGCTGGTGTGCTTTCTAGTATTTTGTAACAAAGTTCTCGGAGCTTGTGATGTGTTTGCTTTGGGGTTAGTTCCATTAGGTCTTCGTCTGAGTCTCCCGTGCAGCTGGCAGAGGAAAGTTTTCTGGATTTGTCATGTGCTTGTTCAGGGGCAAACTGTATGAGGTCTTCATCCGGGGTATCCATGTGAATGGGGGAGGCGTCTTTGACTTTAGGCATCGCTGGTGGGGGCAGGGTGCTAATGGCGGAGAGTGTGGTGCTCCTGGCTGGGGTGTTGATGTTCGGGGTCTGGCTGCCCGCTGTGACCCCCAAGGCTAATGCTGCACAGGCTAGTTCATCCTCTGGGGATAACATAACTGCCTGTGTTTTAGCCTTTTTAGCTTCTTCCCTCCATACGGCAATGGGCAGCCACATTTTCCTGGTTTTTATCTTGTTGAGCAGGCCCTTTTCATGACTTCTGCGAGATATTGCTCCGTGGACCTCGGTCAATATTACAGGATCAAAAGTACCTTGTGGTGGAAAAGGGTTAATACTGAATTTTGACATCTCACACCATTCTGGAACGAACGCAACCGCCCCCTTACCATGGAGTTTCAGCATGTATTCGGCCGGGGTCTCAACTCTCTTCTCGGTTTTCTCCGTCCAGGCGTCCGTCTTGATTTTATCTTGGACTTCCATTTCTTGAACAAAATTAAAAACTCAGAGTTTTTTTTTTTTTTTTGATTGGATAAAAGTTTGACGTTTAGATTTCTTTACTCAGGAAACGACCGGCACGTCCCTACCTATGTGTTTAGTTTATATTTATTAGTTACTTGGCTTATATATTGGTGAATAATTTGCAATAATTCAGGTTTATCTGTCCAAATGGCTATGCCGTTTTGATAAATTGCAGAACAAGTGTCTGTTTGTATTTCGTCTGGGTGGTCTAAATGTACCCTTTGTATCTCAAAGATATAGGAAAAATGTCCCGCCCCGTGTGGCCCAGGAACAACTTCTAATCTAACGGGAACCCACTCTAATGCCGTGTTTTAATGGCTAGATAAATCAGAGAGCTAGTGACAAAGACTGTACAGGCCAAAACTAGTTGCGATAAATAAAAAATAACTTTTTCCTATAATACCCCAAAAGAAACGTTATCCTTCATGCCTCATAAAACCAAAAAAAATGTGTAAAAATAGGAAAAATAAAAGTGATCTGTGTCTGAGTGAATATCACCAGCACATATGGCGTAAGTATGGCAATTGACACCCCGGTGTTTATTTGGAGATTACAGGAAACTCTCAAAATGTAAAACATACCCAATACAGCACTCTATTATAGTCAATGTGTTTGTCGTCTATGCTGAACCTTCTCCAAATAGCCACCAGGTGACGCCAGAGAAGAATAGAGAGCCATGACGTAATTTAAATGTCCGGCTATACCATTACAAGCCCAAATGGGTTATATCTATAATAATTAGTAACATACACCTTTTGCTATAATTTTCATCAGAACACAGATCATAACATACAAAACACAAGTGTAGTGGCGTGACAATAAGGAACGCAACCCAATCACACGTTTTATTGAGCACACACATTCAGTCCCCACCCACGCACATACAAAACTTCGGCTCACTCGCTCACACACAAACACTCATTCAAGGTCGACCATTCATACTTCTGTTAACAGTGTAGAGATTTTAGTTCCCTCACCTAATGTTCTTGGGTATCCTCAACATTGGGTTTCTTGGATATGGCCCCTCACCTAATGTTCTTGGGTATCCTCAACATAGGGTCTCTTGGATAATCTAATTTGAATTATTAATTTACCCTAATTTAGGACCAGCCTTGGCTTGGCACATAGGGGTTCGTCAACCACTGCTATTGCAACCCACCAAGGGGAGTAATGTGACCCAATTAGGTTGCGTCACACACCTATATTATCGCCTGCAAGGGGACTCTAACCACCTCTGCTGGGGGACTCTAACCCTACAGCGGCAGTTGATAACCGGTCAGCTAGCTCCCTCACTTTAGGTTCTTACTTTAAGCTCTCAGAAGCGTCGAATTAGTTATTCCCTCACATACAACAGATTTTGGGAACCTCGAATTGGCTACACTATACTGTTTAGGAGTTCTCTTTAATGATCATACTTTGTTATCAGATATTCAGTTTCATCTCTTTTTTTGTTCTTTTTAACTTCTTATCGAAGGATTTTCTATATTTTCTTTTAGTACATAAAATTATGACAATGAAACATCAATACAACATGTACCATCAATAATCAACTGTTATTTTATATGTAACAAATCAGACTTCGTCACTCCCGGCTCCGGTGTAAACAATTCAACTCTTAAACAGACTGATATGAACTATTGCGAATTTTGTCAAGTAGGTTTCGCTTACCTATTTTATGAAGCCGGCAGTTCAGTCAACTGGAGAGTGTTGAAAAGCAAACACCGTCGTCGTGAAGATATTGAAGTCCCATCAGGGGTGCCAAATTGTGGAGGATGGAAAATGTTCGCGATGTATTAAAATAAAGACTTCTCAGAGTCTGGTATAACAGTTGATTATTTCAAGTTTAATTACGTGGATCCACGTGAACAACCGTCACAACATCAACAGAGAATGAGTACAGAGACTAGCAGAGTAACGTCATGACAGATTGTTCTGATTGTGCATTTCAAGTTTCAAGCTTATATTCTCTTCCAACAGTACAGATGACGGAATTAGCATTTGCAGAATGTACATACTAGGAATAGTCGCCACTATGGGGTAGTCTAAAAATGCAAGGTTGCACTCAGATGGCTCCAAGAGACACAGAGAATCATAGACTGTCAGCTACCCAGACAACCCAGTCACAGGCTGAGATATATCAATCTGGACAGTTACTATATGGAGGCTTAAGTTAACTATGCTCTTCCTAATAAGGAATAGAGCTCTATTCACCTGTAGGATGTAAGCAATAATAACCCCCTGCTGTTCAAGAGCTTCCTCCTAGAGAACAGGTTCTTATGGTGGTTTTATGGCACTGGCAGAGGCCTGTTTCTTTTACTGCTAAAAAGGATCCAAGGCCCTGTGCAGCCGACATTCCATTCATCCCTGCCCCTGAATACAGATACTGGCCTTATAAGTTGGAGACAGAGAGAGACAAGTCTTTCAGTATATGTGTAACTGATCAAGCATACAGAATACAAAAACATTCTTATAAGATAATGAATAAATAAGAATGACAATAAATTAATTTTCTACAAGGTCAGGGTCAGGATCAAGCAGGGGCATAGATTTGATTTCAAATGTGAGGGGGACAAACACTGGCGTAGCGTGGTGACGCCGAGCTGGGGTGCAAGCTGTCCTTACATGGACCCCCCCGAGATGAAAAATTGCGAAGCGGTATATACGCATGGAAAGCCGATCCTGAAGTCTACCTGTGATAACCACATAGAAACACACGATAAAAAATAAAATCACAAAAAACATTTTTATAGAGGTCAAGCACTGCGGGCCCTGGTGCAACCGCACTCCGGTTAGCAACGCCAGTGGGGACAAATATGTTTTTGCAAATGCCCTTGTTTTGGAATGGGATGGCCAACAAGCTCATATAGGTGTGACGGTCGGGTGTCCACATACTTTTGACCATATCCTGCATGTGCACTGATGGACACAACATCTCATTGATTCTGCTACTACGAACACGCAAAATACCGCTTTCAGCCATTTAATTTAATATTACTTAGTTAACATATTGTCTATGATGTGTGCTCTTAGTGAAGAGCTACTACAGACCTCTGTATTTCAATGTGTGTGGCTGATATGTGATCTACATGTAAATTTTTCCAGTACTGTACAACCTCACCTCCCAAGCTCCACCACTCTCTTGCATGACTACACTGGTTGACTCAAAATCCTTCTGGTTCTGCTAATAAATAAGAACATTCAAGATATGGGCTACATATAACATAACACATTTTATTTAAGTTATCCACCTTTAAAGACAACATTTCACCTCAGCTCCATGGTTGACCTTTTCTTCCTGGCTGTCTGATTCTGCTATGACAAGGACCTTCTCACAGTCCCCATCTGATCCTGCCAAAATGCAGGTCTTATAACATGAACAACTTGATTTACATTGATGCCTGCATAACCTGATGCCAATGTTTGATCTGTAAGACCCACATTAGGTTGAAATGTCAAATGCAGCTACTTATGTATGAAATACAACTTTAGCCAACTTTTCAAGAGATCAACTACAGTATTAATCCAGTTAGTTAGCTATATCTTCTAATGTATCATAGCTAGCTAACTATACCACTCACTTTGCGTCTTTGCATAAAAAATTGCCTGTTTGTCTTTATTCAGTCTTTTCTTGGCTGGTGTCATACGGTGCTAGCTGTGAGTGAGGTGAACCTGTTTGCTAGCTGGCGAAATAACGTTAGCTAGCAAGCTAATATATTTTGCAACTATCATTCATATATAACGTTAGCTTAACTACACCTTACCGCTTTTAGAAAAACACTCTGATAAGATAAATATCTACCTCATTCATACATTACCGGAGGTAATTAGCTAGAGGTAATGTCAGCTAGGTTACCAAACTTTCATGAGCCAGAGATCATAGTTGCAATGGTAGCCTCTACTCTACTACGGTAACCAGACTTATCCAGCAACTACCTCATAGCAAAGTGCCTGCATGTAGTCCTAAAGCCAGTCTGATTCGAATTACGCAATTGCTTACCATACTGCCACTGATACGTTCTAAAGAGGTTGAGCTTTTCTTATAGTAAGAGAGTTGTGTTGATAAAAAGTGGGGGGGGGGGCAAAATGCCATTTTCAAAAAGTGGGGGGACATGTCTCACTCATGTATAATGAAACCTATGGGATCAAGGTTAAAATTAGGGCCATGGCTGGTCATCTTGAACACCTACTAAAGGACTGATTCAGTGATCTTATCAAGTGTAAGAATGAACTTCGTCCAAGTTATAGTTGTACTGTTCTCATTAACTGGAATCAAGTTATTAAGCACACCTGTATAATTTCCAATGTTCTACTTTCATGTATTTCAGATTTAGGTTGTGAACAACAGACTACTATCAGTCCTGGTCATTGTCACTGTGGAGTTTTATCACTTCCTGGGCACCATCATTGCCGAGGACCTCAAATGTGAGCTGAACAACAGGCTCCCTCACCAAGAAGGCTCTACAGAAGATGTACTTCCTGCGGCAGCTCAAGGTCTACAACCTACCAAATCCAGTGGTGGTGCACTTCTACGCTGACATCATATCTATACCCTATCCTCAGCACCTCCAACACAATCTGGTACACTGCTGCTGGCTGCCACTGCCAAGGATAAGGGCTACTGCAGTGTATCATTCACTCTGCTGAGAAAGTGAATGGCTGCAACTTGCCATCCCTCCAAGACCTGCACGCCTCCAGGGCTCTGAGGCGGGCAAGAAAGATTGTGGCTGACCCCTCCCACCCTCGACATAAATTCTTCAAATCACTGCCCTCCAGCAGGAGGCTGAGGTCCATCAGGACCAAAGTACAATTTCTTCCTGACTGCAGCTGGCCTCATCAACAAGACCCGAGTCCCTCACTTGACACTGATTGTAATCCTGACCCCCACTGATGCCAAACAATCATATAGAACCTCATCCATATTCTTTAAACACATTTTCATATTTTCTATTATTAATGTGTCACTTAACTGTACTGTATTTGGCACATTTGCCTGTTATTGTCCCTGCACTATATGTTTGTTTGTGTATCATCAGACCAAAGCGAGTTTCTTGTATGTGAAAACCTACTTGATAATAAATCTGTTTCTGATTCTTATTCTTTGTGCTGTTGTGCTTGAGGTGATATAAGAGATAGTATTCTAATTATTATTAGAAACTGTATAACAAACTATAAAGTAATTAGACAGATGGTCTATGTTTCTAGACATTTATGGACCACACACAATGCTCTGTGTCCAACATGTACACATTTTGTGTAATTAGAATATGATACACACTTTGAAAAACTTTTGGGGACTGCAGGTCAAAGGTGTTCAAAGATATGTTCATTTCAAAATATCAAGTTTAATGATGCACTGTAGCACCTTAGGATCCAATAACTTATAAAAAACATCTTAAAAACAATTAATCTGACAGTCACAGGAAAAGAACAACTCGCTAAACTGCAGGAAAACAAACTGATTTAGAAAGCAATATTTGTTTTGGTGAGTAAAAATGTAATGCTGTCAAATTATAATGAAAGTATTGTCCTCTAAGTGAGCTCTCTTGAACAAGGCATCGGGTTGTTTTGGGGGCAAAAAACGCGCATCAATTTCACTGATGCTTGTGGACCAATTACTCACAGTCAACACAGGTAATCTCTACCTTCCATGTGCAGCTCCCACACACTACCATGTGCAGCTCCCACAGGCCTACCTTGTGACCTTTGTCAAAAGTGTCCTTTGTTTTGGTGACCCGCATTCTCAAGAGCAGGAAAAAGGAGCAAGCACTGAAATTATACACTGTCTATAGCCTAATGCATATGGTCAATATGACCGTCATGGCCATTCAAGCTAGAACAACTCAGACATTTTCATAAAAAAACAATGTTAGAATAAAACATACACACATTTATGAAAGGTCAAGGTCCTATATGTACGTGGTTTTCATTTCAACAGTTACTACCTCGCAAAAAAAACTGTCAAAATGACTGCCTTGGTAGTTCTAGTGTACAAACAATGCCGTTATTCCTTTATGAGATGGTATTTCTGCAAGAAAGCAAAGACCTATTATCTTTGGCACTGTGCTTTACTTTGTCTGGGATCAAAACAAGTAAAATAATCAGACAAACAGCATTTGTTCCTTTGTTTACATCAAGCCAGACAAGACAGTCTCAAACGCGAACACTGGCCCACTCGTTTTGACTCTAGACTGCCTAATACTGCTACTTCACCTCATTTTGAACTTACTCCTACTTTGCAACAGTCAATTTCTCAAGTCCGCTCAAACATTTTTTTTAATATATTGGCCTAATTACTTTTAGGAACATGCATGAATTGTTTTAATTCTCCATCATCGAAATTCAACCACATTTTAAAACCGGGGAGAAAAACAAAACACTCAAGAAAATAGGCTATATAAATGCCAGCATTGATTCGGCATGGTCATCCTAAACTTGCAAAACTTTAGCACAGCCAAGGGAAACAATCAGTAGCCTATTGATTTTGTCAATGTGCAGCGGCCTCATCAGCTCATTAACCTGTCGGGGATGCAGTAATATCAGATGCCTATAGATCCACTTCTGATGTCATACTGCTACTTTATCTCACTTTTTTACCCCAAACTTCCAACAGTCTACACTGCCTGACCAAAAAAACGTCACCATTTGGATTTAAATAAGTAGATACTTAAGAGCCTATTGTATAATTACTGCAATGATTAATATATTTCAGCTTATTATAATTATTTTTACCCTACATGAACACTCAAATCAGCAGGAGCCGCGCAAAAGGTTGGAGGAAAATGTGGCCTCCCGTACGAGCGGTAACCCCCCGCTCGTTTCGTCTTAAAAATAGCGGGGCTGAAGAGACGGCCTTCCCGTTCGACAAAGTTGAAGTGGGGCGTCGGTGGGACCTGCGGCGCCTGAGATACGAATTTTTAAAAAAAAGTGCGAATGTAATACACTGCCACCAGCAATGTAGTACACTGCCACTGGCAATGCAGTACACTGCAAACGTACAGTGGATATAAAAAGTCTACATTCCCCTGTTAAAATGCCAGGTTTTTGTGATGTAAAAGAATGAGACAAAGATAAATCATATCAGAACTTTTTCCACTTTTAATGCGACCTATAATGTGAAAAATTCAATTGAAAAACAAAATGAAATCTTCGAGGGGGAAAAACAAAAACCTTACAATAACCTGGTTGCATAAGTGTGCACACCCTCTTATAACTGGGGACGTGGCTGTTTTCAGAATTACCAATCACATTCAAACTCATGTTAAATAGAAGTCATTACACACCTGCCATCATTTAAAGTGACTCTGATTAATCACAAATAAAGTTCAGCTGTTCTAGTAGGATTTTCCTGACATTTTTTTAGTTGCATCTCAGGGCAAAAGCCATGGTCCGCAGAGAGCTTCCAAAGCATCAGAGGGATCTCATTGTTGAAAGATATCAGTCAGAAGAAGGGTACAAAATAATTTCCAAAGCATTAGATATACCATGGAACACAGTGAAAACAGTCAC
>JACXGI010010460.1:12899-27669 GCA_016801175.1 Esox masquinongy
TGGAACCGGGGCCTTAGTCAGGGTGGAGGGAATTATGAACAGTTCCAAATACCAGGCAATTTTGGCACAAAACCTTCAGGCGTCCGTTAGAAAGCTGAAGATGAAGAGGAAGTTCACCTTTCAGCACAACAACGACCCAAAGCACACATCCAAATCCACAAAAGCATGGCTTCACCAGAAGAAGATTAACATTTTGGAAGCCAGAGCCCAGACCTGAATCCAATTGGACATCTGTGGGGTGATCTGAAGAGGGCTGTGCACAGCAGATGTCCTCGCAATCTGATAGATTTGGAGCGCTTTTGCAAAGAAGAGTGGGCAAATATTGCCACGTCAAGATGTGCCATGCTAATAGACTCCTACCCAAAAAGACTGAGTACTGTAATAAAATCAAAAGGTGCTTCAACAAAGTATTAGTTTAAAGGTGTGCAAACTTATGCAACGAGGTTATTGTGAGTTTTTTATTTTTCCCCCTCAAAGATTTCAGTTTGTTTTTCAATAGAATTTTTCACGTTATAGGTCACATTAAAGGTGGAAGAAGTTCTGACATGATTTATCTTTGTCTCATTCTTTTACATCACAAGAACCTGGCATTTTAACAGGGGTGTGTAGACTTTTTATATCCACTGTACATTGCAATTGGATTGTGTACAGTTGAAGCGTTAATCATTGCCACTGGCAATGTAATACACTGCCACTGGCAATTAAATACGCTGCCACTGGCAATGTAATACACAGCCAATGGCAATATAATGAACTGCAAACTTATACCATCCAATCGCAATGTATATGAATAGGTTGGAAATACTGTCCAATTGGACAAAGAAAGTAGACCTCTTAGAGACATGGGAGCTATATTATCCAAGCATATAACAAGAGGCCCTTTCAATAGGCCATAAAATTAAGCATATTAAGACCTCTTTTCCTTCTAGAATTGGGCAGTAATTCTAACCATTGATATACATTGCAATTGGACTGTATACAGTTGAAGTGTTTATCATTGCCACTGACAGTGTAATACACAGCCAATGGCAATGTAATTAACTGCAAACCTACGCCATCCAATTGCAATGTATATGAATGGGTTGGAAATACTCCCAATTGTACAAAGGAAGTAGACCTCTTAGAGACGTGGGAGCTATATTATCCAAGCATTTAACTAGAGGTCCCTTTCAATAGGCCTTAAAATTAAGCATATTAAGACTTCTTTACCTTCTAGAATTGGGCAGTAATTCCTACCCATTGATATAAACTGCAGTTGGATTGTGTACAGTTGAAGTGTTTATCATTGCCACTGACAGTGTAATACACTTCCACTGGCAATGTTATACACTGCCACTGGCAATGTTATACACTGACAATGGCAATGTAATAAACTGCAAAAGTACCCCATCTAATTGCAATGTATATGAAATGGGTTGGAAATACTGCCCAACTGAAAAAAGGAAGTAGACCTCTTAGAGACGTGGGGGTTTGATTTTCCAAGCAAATAAAAATAGTCCCTTTCTATATGCTGTAAAATTATGCATTTTAAGCCTTTTTATGCTTTAAAATTGGGTAGTATTTCCTACCCATTCATTTACATTGCAAATGACAAAAGTCTGATGAGGTGACTCATGTACATTGGCAATGTATATAAATGAGTAGGAAATACTGCCCAATTGTACAAAAGAAGTATACCTCTTAGAGACATGTGAGTTGGATTTTCCAAGCATACATCAAGAGGCACTTTCAATAGGCTTTATAATTAAGCATTTTAAATCTTTTTTACGGTGTACAGATGGGCAGTGGTATGGAAATTCTTGAACTAATGTACATTTGAGAAATGTCTGCTTTTCTATTACCTGGTATGTAACTCTGGTCTTTGTTTGTGACACACATGTCTGCATAATATCAGAGGATCATTAGGTACTCTGACCATCTGTTTATCTGCCTAAACCAATAAGGGTATCTGTCCTTTGTTCCTTAGGAATGTGGCCCTTGGGGGAAGTAGGGGCAATTGGCCCTTTTGTGTAAACACAACAGTAAACCCCTAGGGCAGGAAGGATAAGGTGGGGGGACAGCCAGCCCTGTCCCCCCACCTTGGGTAAAACCTGGGTAACATAAAACAGCTGGGCAGCATCTTACCACACCTCTTTTAACTGTAATAAATACTGACTGTTCATGTATTTACCTCAGCGATTCCTCAGAGGATTATTCTGTAAACTTTTGACACGTCTCTCTATTTGCAAATATAAAATAAACTCTTAATTGTGCCAAGAGAATTTTGTCTCCATACTTACTTCCATTAAGTGATCCTATAGATGGAATTACCATAACACTTGGCAGCTCGTCTGGTTTTCCTTGCTGATCCTTTTGCGTCCACTACCGTTTGAGTCAACCGTGCATGGCCAGGACTGGGTCCCTGGAGCTCAAGCCTCTCCTGGAGGGGGATAGCCTTGAAACGATTTGATTTGGAGAGCGCTTTTCCGGAGTGGTTTGCGTAACTAGTCAGTACAGGTACAGGTACGGATTTGTGTGAGTGGCGGCGCGACCGCAGAATTTTAATCTGCAGACAAGGCTACGGTAGGCCTTGAATATCTCGTGAAAGGGCTGACAAGGTTATTAACGCATGCTGGGCATGTGAATTGAGATACCAGGTTGACAGGCGGCAGCTAGACTGCACCATTGTTTTCGCTCTGGATCCGGTGTTTTTGCCATGCTTAGGTTTGCTGAGTTTAATTATGGGTAAGTGCGGCAGTAAATCTTTGCCGGTCTCTCGCGTTTACGATGGACCGGCAAAAATTATGTCTGACGTTTATGGTGTCTGGACATGTGAACAACTGTATCTTTGGGAGCTTTTGGGCTTTCTGTCGAATGGCAGTTTTAGTCAGAGACGGCTGCATGGATTGCGAGTGAAGTTGGATGACTACGAGCAGGGGAAAATTAAGAAGTTGCAGACAGGGAGACGGAAGGTGGATTGGAAAGCTTATGATATGTGGAAGGAAGAGACTGATAAGAGATTTAAGCAGTGTTGTGCTGGGTTTACTGACGCCTGTGTTCTAGCTTTCCCTTCTCAGTTTGTTTCTGACTATCCCTCTGACTGGCTCCCACCCAGACGCAGTGTTCCACCTCGAGCAGCTGCAGCCTCCCCAGTGGCCTTGCCAGCCGCGTCGGTGGCTTCGGCCTGATCCCCGCCTCGGCAGCCAGCCTCAGTGGCTCTTCGTCGATTGCTATGGGACCTCAGAGTGCTGCATCGTGACATCCGGCTCGGCGACGCGACCCCAGTAGAAAATGCTTCCTCGCGGTCGCAGTGGTCAACTCTGCTAGTGACCATAATCTCCGTCAATCCGTTTTCTATGGCCTGGACCCTGTTGTAATGGCTGAGCCATTTTGCCCCACTTCAAACATATTGAGGGAGCCTACGTGGAACAAGAACAAGACACACCGAAACAGGGAACGGAGGGGTTGCGGCAGGAACGTCTGTGGAAGACTGCCGGCCTGGGGTAGAGGGGGAGGCCATGCTCAGCGCCACCGTAACGATGACGCCTGCCTCCGCTGTGGTTCGCCTGGACATTGGGTTCGTGACTGTCCCGAGGTGGACACAAGGGAGGTTGGCCAGACACCCAGGAACGCTAACCGCCTGTGGAAGGGGTGCTGACGTTCAGAGGAGACAGTTCAGAAAACATCCACCGGTGAGATATACAGGCGTTATATATTTTCACAGGGTTTGGTTAACTCGGTGGTTGGTTTCAGTATGTCAGGTTTGATGGATTTGTGGAAGTAGATAGATGGTTTTGAGAAAGTACGGTTAGTAGGAGTTTTTATTAGTATTTTTTATTTATTTAGAGTATTTCAGTTTTGGCAACTGTAGTTAGGAAAAGGTCATTGTTGTTCCGTGTCCTGACAACAACTCCCATGCAGTCATCCTATTGTGGGGCGATCCGTGAAGGATTTTATGAATCATTTAAAAATGTTTTGATTGGCAATAAGGTATTTAATAATTTATGTGAAACAAAAGTGAATTTGATTATAGTTCCGAGGCGAAACAATCAGATGCAATTATATATCAACTGAGATCTGGTTAGATGAAGAACTGAGAATTGTTTGTGAACTACTCTTTGAGAGTGATACTTCAACATAAGCAAACTATGTTAACTGAGGATGAATAAATGGAACAGTAATGGGAAATTGTGTTCTTCTGTTCTTGTAGTTTTTGTTTGTTGGTTGTTAAACATGGTGAGCGTGGAGAGCTTGCAAATGTGGGGAACCCCAGTAGCGCCACCATGTGGTTGATAAAATCTTTGCAGTCTTTGTCATATCATCTTTGTTAACATATGCACCAAGTAGAATTATTATCCCATTATCCTTATAGCAGATGTGTCTATATATGTGCAAAACCACGCCCCTGCACATGTTTATCTGTCAATGTCGGCCATGTTTTTTAAGATACTGGCCTGATTGATAAAACTTTTGAGGACCTTGGTCCTTAGATGCCAAATATCAAAGTATGTGAAGATCAGACTTTTGGTGCCCGAGGAGATTATTTTTTAGTGTTTTTCACACATTCAAAATAGCCACCAAACCATTAAAGTGAAGTTAATGAGTCCCAATAGCAAATACTATTGTATCCACTTCTTTTCAATGCTGTATCTCAAACGGGGTGAGTATGGTGACCATGCTAATGTGAAAAACCTCAACAGCGCCACCCTGTGGTTGACAAAAAATCCTTGCTGTCATTTTTTCCGTATGGTCCTTGTCAACATACGTACCAAGTACAATAACCCCCTCACATGTACAAAACCCCCTCACATGTTCATTGGTCAATAGCATCCCATGTTTTTTGACATACTGGCCTGGCTGATTTAACTTTTGAAGACCATGGTTCCTAGATGCCAAATATCAAATTATGTGAAGATCGGACATTTGGTGCCAGAGGAGTTAATGTTAATGTTTTTCAAAAAATCAAAAATGGCTGAAAATCCATCATGGCTGATATTATGGGTCCCAATGGCAAAACTGTTCATCCTGAGCAGCTACACCTATGTACCAATTTTCAAGAGTCTAGATTACAAGGGCTGGGCGTGGTGAGCTTGCAAAAAGTGCGACTTTGGAGGCTTGTGACAGCGCCACCACGAGGCCGACATGCATGCTACTGCACCAGAAGTTGCGGCCCTTGGCCCTGTACTGCCATAAAAATGTGGGCACCTTTAAGCCATTCTATCTCACGGGAATCTGCAAAAAAACACCCTTTTTTGCCGGAAGAATAATAATAATAATTTATTGAAGCTGCAAGCAGCATTTAGCGTGTTTCAGCATTAAGCAATTAGTAGCCAGATTGCAGTTTTTCCAATAGGACAGATATTCAACTCATGTCCATAGCTGTGTAATATTACATGTATGGTTTTTCCTTTTCACTTGTATCCCCATGTGGCCAAATGGAAACATCTTTCATATAAACTAAACTCACAAACCTGATCATGTGTACCAAATGTAATCACACTTAACATTGGTCATTTGATTCTATAGAAGTAGTGTTTGAAGCCTTTTTTCACATATTCAGAATTGCCGAAAAAACATTATGCCCGACTTAATGGGTCCCAATTGCAAATATGTTCCTTGGGAGGAGATAGACTTATACACCCCTTTTCAAGATGTTGTTTTAAACGGGTTGAGCATGGTGAGCTTGTAAATGTGGGAAACCTCAATAGCCCCACCGTGTGGATGATAAAAAAATCTTTGCAGTCATTATGGTTGTATCATCCTTGTTAACAAACGCACCAAGTAGAATCAAAATACCATTATCCTTATAGGAGATGTCTATATATGTACAAAACCACGCCTCTGCACATGTTCATCTGTCAATGGCAGCCATGTTTTTCAATATATTGGCCTGATTGATATAATTTTTGAAGACTTTGGTCCCTAGATGCCAAATACCAAAATGCGTGCAGATCTGACATTTGATGCCCGAGGACTTAATTTTTTAGTGTTTTTCACACATTCAAAATGGCTGCCGAACCATTAAAGCGAAGTTAATGAGTCCCAATTGCAAATATGTTTCTTATGAGGAGATGGACTTATCTACTTCTTTTCAATTCTGTATCTCAAATGGGGTGAGTATGGTGACCATGCCAATGTGAAAAACCTCAGTAGCGCCACCGTGTGGTTGATAAAAAAATCCTTGCAGTAATTTTTTCCGTATGGTCCTTGTCAACATACGTACCAAGTAGAATTATTATACCATTACCGTTGTATGAGATGTGTCTAAATATGTGCAAAACCACGCCCCCGCACAGGTTCATAGGTCAAATGCATCCATTTTTTTGACATACTGTCCTGGCTGATTTAACTTTTAAAGACCATGGTTCCTACATGCCAAATTTCTAATTACGTGAAGATCGGACATTTGGTGCCAGAGGAGTAAATTTTTTAGTGTTTTTCAAAAAATCAAAAATGGCGGAAAATCCATCATGGTGGACTTTATGGGTCCCAATGGCAAAAATGTTCATCATGAGGAGCTAGACATATGTACCAATTTTGAAGACTCTAGGTCACAAGGGGTGGGCGTGGTGAGCTTGCAAAAAGTGTGACTTTGGAGGCTTGTGACAGTGCCACCATGAGGCCGATTGCACAGCATTGCATCAGACATTGTGGGCCATGGGCCTGTACTACCATAAAAATGTGGGCACCTTTAAGCCATTTTATCTCACGGGAATTTGCAAAAAACACCCTTTTGAGGTGGCACTAGAAGCATTGGCCTATGGGCGCGGCGAAGCGGTCCAGAGTCACTGTGGCAAATTGATCTGATCGTGTTAAACGTGTAGCTGTTAACACTTATTGGAACTTTTATGTTAATTGACCAGATTGGGTGTGTGCCATTCACAGGGCTTTCATGAGTGGACTTGAGAAATACACTGTCTGGCCCAAAAAAAGTTGCACACTAATATTTCATTGGACCGCCTTTAGCTTTGATTACTGCATGAATTCGCAGTGATATATTTTCAAATACATTATGCAACGTCAAACCATTTCTTTCTTTCCAGAGTTGCATACATATTTGGCTGAAATCTTGTATTGACAACTGCAGAGGCAAACCACTCCGTAAAGTCTTCTCCAGAACATCCCAAAGACTTTCAATGGGGCTAAAGTCAGGACTCCGTGGTGGCCAATTCATGTGTTAAAATGATTCCTCATAATTTTAATGGTAGGTTTATTTGAACAGTGAGAGACAGAATAACAACAAAAAAATCCAGAAAAACGCATGTCAAAAATGTACTATAAATTGGTTATAAATTGATTTGCATTTTAATGAGTTAAATTCGACCCCTCTGCAAAACATGACTTAGTACTTGGTGGCAAAACCCTTGTTGGCAATCACAGAGGTCAGACATTTCTTGTAGTTGGCCACCAGGTTTGCACACATCTCAGGAGGGATTTTGTCCCACTCCTCTTTGCAGATCTTCTCCAAGTCATTAAGGTTTCGAGGCTGATGTCTGGCAACTTGAACCTTCAGCTCCCTCCACAGATTTTCTATGGGATTAAGGTCTGGAGACTGGCTAGGCCACTCCAGGACCTTAATGTGCTTCTTCTTGAGCCATTCCTTTGTTGCCTTGGCTGTGTGTTTTGGGTCATTGTCATGCTGGAATACCCATCCACGACCCATTTTCAATGCCCTGGCTGAGGGAAGGAGGTTCTCACCCAAGATTTGACGGTACATGGCCCCGTCCATCGTCCCTTTGATGCGGTGAAGTTGTCCTGTCCCCTTAGCAGAAAATCACCCCCAAAGCATAATGTTTCCACCTCCATGTTTGACATGGGGATGGTGTTCTTGGGGTCATAGGAAGCATTCCTCCTCCTCCAAACACGGTGAGTTGAGTTGATGCCAAAGAGCTCGATTTTGGTCTCATCTGACCACAATACTTTCACCCAGTTCTCCTCTGAATCATACATATGTTCATTGGCAAACTTCAGACAGGCCTGTACATGTGCTTTATTGAGCAGGGGGACCTTGCGGGCGCTGCAGGATTTCAGTCCTTCACGGCGTAGTGTGTTACCAATTGTTTTCTTGGTGACTATGGTCCCAGCTGCCTTGAGACCATTGACAAGATCCTCCCGTGTTCTGGGTTGATTCCTCACCGTTCTCATGATCATTGCAACTCCACGAGGTGATATCTTGCATGGAGCCCCAGACCGAGGGAGATTGACAGTTCTTTGTGTTTCTTCCATTTGCGAATAATCGCACCAAATGTTGTCACTTTCTCACCAAGCTGCATGGCGATGGTCTTGTAGCCCATTCCAGCATTGTGTAGGTCTACAATCTTGTCCCTGACATCCTTGGACAGCTCTTTTGTCTTGGCCCTGGTGGCGAGTTTGGAATCTGATTGATTGATTGCTTCTGTGGACAGGTGTCTTTTATACAGGTAACAAGCTGAGATTAGGAGCACTCCCTTTAAGAGTGTGTTCCTAATCTCAGCTTGTTACCTGTATAAAAGACACCTGGGAGCCAGAAATCTTTCTGATTGAGAGGGGATCAAATACTTATTTCACTCAATAAAATGCAAATCAATTTATAACATTTTTTACATACGTTTTTCTGGACTTTTTTGTTGTTATTCTGTCTCTCACTGTTCAAATAAACCTACCATTACAATTATAGACTGATCATTTCTTTGTCAGTGGGCAAACATAAAAAATCTGCAGGGGATCATATAATTTTTTTACCTCACTGTAGATGGAATGGTTGGGGGGTCCCCAGGAGGGTTGAAGACCTATGTGCTAAAGAAATAACAAATGCAATAGCAAAGTTTATGGCAATGGATCTGCAGCCTTGCCAAATAAATGCCAAGGTGTAAATAGTTCTATTAAATTAGGCAACAAGTGTTGGACATAGTTGCCACCATTAAATTCTTTTTACATTGTTATTGTTGTAAGTATTCTATTTTTGCAAGTTGTTCAAGTTCACGTTAATTTACATGTTCTATAATTTTGTTATTTTTACATTGTATTTAAATAAGTTGTGTTAATAAAAAGCTATTGTTTTTTTATTTACAAAACAGGACCAATGGTCTTAACAGCAGTGTAGTCAGCACTGAAAAAAAATGTAGATAATCGAAAATCGAGTTGAATCGAGGCATAAAAATCGTAAGTCAAATCGAATCCAGGATTTGGGGAATCATATTCCACCCCTAACAGTCAAATATTTAGTGGAATGCTATGCTGCCATGATTATTCAATCCGAAAGAATATCTAGCAGGGACAGGAAAAATAGCTAACCATGCTACCGTTAGCAATAAATGTTAACAATGTTTGCTAGCTAGTTACTATTTAGCTAGTTACTTCATAGAAAATTATTCTGATTATATGGACATAATAACAAACAGTTTAGCTATAAATAATTTGCCTTTTAGATATGGTGTCATGTTTTCCTGCCTCAGTAGCTAATCTATGCTCAGTAACTAAGTTAATCCACTTTTTTCATATGTATTTGCTACTATAGGCACATATTTAAAGGAATACAATGTTGTCATGATTATTTCATTAAAAAAAACTAGCTAGCAGAGTGAATAAAAAACAGGTAACGACACTAACGTTAGTGATAAATGCTAACAACGTTAGCTAGCTAGTAACGTTAGCTAACGGAAATATGTTTAACTAACCTCAGTTTAGTTCTAACCTCAGTTTTAACATTAGTCCATCTAAAATCATTCTGTTGACATGAACATTATGACACGGTTAAGCTAATAATAATTTGACCTTATAGTGATGGTGTCATGCTTTCAAGCCTCAGTAGCTAATCTATGCTCATGTAGCTGAGTTTATTCTCTGTTTTCATTTGTACGACTTGCAAATATAAGCAAATTTTTCATGGAATGCAATGTTGCCATGATAATTTCATCAAAAATAATAGCTAGAAGTGCCTCAGTCTAAGCTAGCATTTGTTCACTTTAAACAATTCTGGTGACATGAACAGTTTAACCAATGCTTTAGCTATTGAAAATGTGCCTTTGGTAGAAAGGGTGTTACGTGTTCAAGCCTCAGTAGATAATCCATTCTCAGTAGTTATCCCTCCTCCCTCCACACTATCACACACACATTATATACTCTCTTCATACACAATCCACACTCTCCTCCCCCCACTCCTCACCAAGACACACTTTCTGCTCCACACACATATTCCTACCCTCTACTCCCTCCCTCCAAATACACTGTCTCTTGTCTGTCTTTACATACCCACTTATATCTCCACATAAAATCACACACACATTCTCCTGTCACTCAGCATACAGACATCCCTATTTAAATCCAAGAAACCACACTCCTCCCCCACAAACACTATGTCCTGTACCTCTACACATAACACACACATTCTCCACTCTATACACACATTGTTTTTGCTGTACTGTTTAAGGGGTGCCAGCCAAGAAGAGCAAATGTGTCTTACTGAGTGATTAAGTGACTGGTGAACTACCCCTAGTTAAATAGCGTAGTGGTTAGAGACATGGACTGCCATACAGCCAACCGGTATTCGAGCCACGCTGCAGACAAAACAAATTATGCATTAGGATTTGTTCAGAATAAACAAAAACTTTGCTGGCTACGACCTTCAGTAGCTGCGTTATAGTAAGCTTATAACGAAACTGTTATATTGTGATTTATACTTATATATTGTTATAACTATAACTATATATATATATATATAGCGAAAATTTCTGGTGGATTTTCGAAGTACGCATCCGTGTATGCTTTTTGGGATAACATAAATCACAACCCCTGAAGACTATATGGAGGTGCACAGTCTGCCAGCAGGCCTTGTGGTGCAGTGGGAACATTCCTGTCCTTCAATATTTTGACCCCAGTTCGATTCACCTCTCAAACGTTCCAAATTTTGTCTCTCAGAAATGTCTATCCACTCTGTACTTTTCACCCATTGCACAACAATATCCACTATATCCACTCTGTAATACTATGATTCTCATATATTTAAGAGAATAATTGTATTACATGTCCCTTTTATACTGTTATTTTGTTTTCTAAAAAAACAAACCAGCCACGGAGTGATTGGAGTCATTGTTTTCGTTATGGGTAGGCTGTATAGCTATTAGCTAGCCATCCACAGTAATCTTTGTACAAGAATACACTTTAGTTCTGTTAACAAATGTTCTGTTACCCAAAAATAGCAATAATGCAATGGCTAGGGTAAAAGTTACATTTGGAGAGGATACAGAGCTGCAGTAAATACCAGCAGGCTGAGTGGTCTTGTGGGACCAACCCTGACCTTCAGTATTTTATTCAGCCATTGCACAACAATATCCACTATGTAATACCATGAATATCATATATTTAAAAGAATAATTTTATTACATGACCCTTTTTTTAATGCTTTCTAAAGAAACAAACCAGTCATGGAGTAATTGGAGTCATTGTTTTCATTATAGGTACTGTATAGCTATTAGCTAACCATCTACAGTAACCTTTGTACAAAAGTACACTTTAGTTCCGTTAATAAATGTTATGTTGTCCAGGTTATTTCAGCAAAAATGTAATGGCTGCATTACCGCTGTTTAAATAGCGTAACGGTTAAAGACAGTCTGCCACATAGAAAATGCCAAATGGCACAGGATATCTGTAGTCAGTCACCCCCCCCCCCCAAGCCAATGCTGGGGCCGCCCTGTAGCTCTCACACCAATCATCATGAAGTGCTTTGAGCGGCTAGTTAAAACACACATCACAGAATCCATGCCTGCAACACTTGACCCGCTACAGTTTGCCTACAGACAAAACAGATCCACAGAGGACGCCATCGCTCTGACCCTCCACTCTGCACTCTCTCATCTGGACAAAAGGAACACATATGTGAGAATGCTGTTCATTGACTATAGCTCAGCCTTCAACACCATTCTGCCCCACAAGCTGGCGGTTAAGCTCAGGGATCTGGGTCTCGACCCCACTATGTGCAGATAGATCCTGAACTTCCTGACGCACAGACCCCAGGTGGTGCGGATGGGCAACGCCACCTCCTCCTCACTGACTCTCAGTACTGGTTCCCCCCAGGGCTGTGTGCTGAGAGAGCCTGTACTCTCTCTTCACCCACGACTGCCTGGCAACTCGCGTCTCCAACACCATCGTTAAGTTTGCTGACGACACCACAATCATAGGCCTGATCTCTGACAACGATGAGTCAGCCTATAGAGACGAGGTAAGGTTACTGACTTCGTGGTGTCAGGATAACAACCTCCCGCTCAATATCAGCAAAATGAAGATGATTGTTGATCTCAGGAAGCAGCGGAGGGGAGAACATGCCCCCATACACATCAATCGGTCTGCAGTAGAGAGTGCACAACATCAGGTTCCTCTGGGTCAACATCAGCGATGACTTGACCTGGTCTCATCACTCTAACGTTGTGGTGAAGGAGGCCAGGAAAGTGCTCTTCTTCCTACGCCGATTAAGGAGATTTGGCATGGATTCCAGGATACTCACCAACTTCTACAGAGGCACTATTGAGAGCATCCTGACCGGCTGTGTCACCGCCCTCAACCGCAAAGCACTTCAGAGGGTGATTAAAACAGCAGAGCGCATCACAATGTCTGACCTGTCATCCCTGCAAGATCTATACACAGAGAGGTGTAGGAGGAGGAGTAAACGGATCATTACAGATCCCAGCCACCCATGCCACGGACTGTTTACCAAGCTGCCGTCAGGCAGAAGGTAAAGGAGTATTCAGCCCAAAACAAACTGGCTACGGGACAGCTTCTTTCATCAGGCTGTAAGGCTGCTCAACTCTGGAAATCCTCTTCCCTTCCATCCATAGCCCATGCACACCTGTCACTTTATATCATGCACATCTGTCACTTATATCATGCACACCTGTCACTTTTACATTGCACTACGGTTGTATAGTTATCTTCTAATTTTTTAAAATTATAATTACTGTTACTTTTCAACTTTTAACTGCACTGTCGGGAGTAGGAAGACCAAGCATTTCATTGCCGTAACTTGTTATTGCAAATGACAAATAAACCTTTGAACTGAACAAATATTATACCTCATGCCACCTAACGTACACATGAAACCAACTGGCGAAAATGTAAGTTTTACTTGAAATGTGTGCAAGTAAACTAGCTACAGTGTGGTATGATAACTTACACCCCGCTCACATAACTAATGGTATTTAGCAACACTGGTGTTTTTTGGTAGTTGGGTCTGGCTAAAGGTAACATAAATAAGCACCTAAATGAAACTTTTCTGGGAAATACCTAATTCCTAGATAATGCCACTTCTGGTCCAATGTCTCGCTTCTGTAGGCCTAAATTCAAACCTATCTAAAAAGGTTCTGATGACTGCCTGGCAGAAATTGGATCTAAACCTTCTCAAGGACATTTATGATAAAGGCAGTGCCAAGCAAAAAAAGGTTAATTCCTCTTGCTGAAACTCTAGCTTTCTAATAACAGTACAGCCAGTACATGTAGCCTACAGTAGTTAACAGTCCCATCAGCCTACCATTAACTAATGCCTCTACGTAGTCAGTTGAACAAAATAATTCCACGAAACGTTTTACTTAGTTATTAAATACTATACTTCAGGCCAGCTAGAGTACGGACTATCAAAATTATCTCGGGCTGAACAATATTTCAATTTCAATTATAGTATGGACTAGTTTAAAATTAGGAGATCTGATAATGACAGGTGATTAATGAAGTATAGCTAACTCTGTACACACAGACCTCGGCAGCTCAAGGACACAAACCTTCTTTGGTGGAGTACTACGGTGTTTGGCATCCAATAATATTGGCACATTACCGCCACCTACTGTGTGTTTATGTGGACTAGATTTAGGAATCCGGGCCGGATCCGGTCCGTTGAGTAATTCTATCCGGCCCGCGATACATCCAAAACTTTTAAAATAATACAAAATAAAAAATACCTGACGAGGTCCGCAGATTACGGTAGTTTATTTACTGCTGCATATTTATTTATTTTAAAATTAAAAGTCCCATGGCACTCACAGTAATAAGTACAGCAGTATCATACTGTCTGTTTAAAATACCTTTAAGTTGAAACAAGGTATTTGAGTTGCTATGATACGTAGGGACCAGCACCACAATTCACGCGCGGAAGTTATCATTTGTACGTACTATACGCAATTTATGGCTAGCGATCTCTGGAAATGAGCCTAAGAAAAGTTGATAACGAAAGCAGGGTATTTAAAAAAGAATTGACAGGAAAATATTTATTTGTAGATGTCACAGGTAAAGCAACTTGCTTAATATGTTAAGCTAACGTCGCAGTTTTTAAAGAGTAACATTTGCAGAGGCACTTCCAGAGCGAGCATGCGGAGAAACACAAAAACTGTCACACTGCTTCAACAGAAATGACTCCTGACTTGACCTCACTTATCAACGTCCATACGAGGCTCTCCTGTTCATATTGAGTGAGTAGCCCTAAAAGTTGATTTCTTGGGTCTGGGCTGCTGGAATAGCTGTTGTTAAAAGAAGGTAGTACAAAAAATATACAGGTGCTGGTCATATAATTAGAATAGACCATAGACTGATATGAAATGTTTATTTCATTTAATTGTGATGATTAAAACTGAAAACTAATGAAAATCCCAAATTCAGTATCTCTGAAAATTAGAATATTACTTAAGACCAATACAAAAAAAGGATTTTTAGAAATGTTGGCCAACTGAAAAGTATGAACATGAAAAGTATGAGCATGTACAGCACTCAATACTTAGTTGGGGCTCCTTTTGCCTGAATTACTGCAGCAATGCGGCGTGGCATGGAGTCGATC
>JACXGI010010461.1:9419-27661 GCA_016801175.1 Esox masquinongy
CCCTCTTATAACTGGGGATGTGGCTGTGTTCAGAATTAACCAATCACATTCAAACTCATGTTAAATAGAAGTCATTACACACCTGCCATCATTTAAAGTGACTCTGATTAATCACAAATAAAGTTCAGCTGTTCTAGTAGGATTTTCCTGACATTTTCTTAGTTGCATCTCAGAGCAAAAGCCATGGTCTGCAGAGAGCGTCCAAAGCATCAGAGGGATCTCATTGCTGAAAGATATCAGTCAGGAGAAGGGTACAAAAGAATTTCCAAAGCATTATATATACCATGGAACACAGTGAAGACAGTCATCATCAAGTGGAGAAACTATGGCACAACAGAGACATTACCAAGAACTGGACGTCCCTCCAAAATTGATGAAAAGACGAGAAGAAAACAGGTCAGGGAGGCTTCCAAGAGGCCTACAGCAACATTAAAGGAACTGCAAGAATTTCTGGCAAGTACTGGCTGTGTGCTACATGTGACAACAATCACCCGTATTCTTAATATGAATGGGCTATGGGGTAGGGTGGCAAGACGGAAGCCTTTTCTCACAAAGAAAAACATCCAAGCCCGGCTGAAGTTTGCAAAAACAAACATCAAGTCCCCCAAAAGCACGTGGGAAAATGTGTTATGGTCTGATGAAACCAAGGTTGAACTTTTTGGCCATAATTCCAAAAGGTATGTTTGGCGCAAAAACAACACTGCACATCACCCAAAGAACACCATACCCACAGTGAAGCATGGTCGTGGCAGCATCATGCTTTGGGGCTGTTTTTCTTCAGCTGGAACCGGGGCCTTAGTCAGGGTGGAGGGAATTATGAACAGTTCCAAATACCAGGCAATTTTGGCACAAAACCTTCAGGCGTCCATTAGAAAGCTGAAGATGAAGAGGAGGTTCATCTTTCAGCACGACAACGACCAAAGCACACATCCAAATCCACAAAAGCATGGCTTCAACAGAAGAAGATTAACGTTTTGGAATGGCCCAGCCGGATCCCAGACCTGAATCCAATTGAACATCTGTGGGGTGATCTGAAGAGGGCTGTGCACAGGAGATGTCCTCGCAATCTGACAGATTTGGAGTGCTTTTGCAAAGAAGAGTGGGCAAATATTGCCACGTCAAGATGTGCCATGCTAATAGACTCCTACCCAAAAAGACTGAGTGCTGTAATAAAATCAAAAGGTGCTTCAACAAAGTATTAGTTTAAGAGTGTGCACACTTATGCAACCAGGTTATTGTGAGTTTTTTATTTTTTATTTTTCCGCTTCAAAGATTTCAGTTTGTTTTTCAATTGAATTGTTCACATTATAGGTCACATTAAAGGTGGAAAAAGTTCTGACATCTTTGTCTCATTCTTTTACATCACAAGAACCTGGCATTTTAACAGGGGTGTGTAGACTTTTTATATACATTGTATGTAGATATATGTTTTGCATGAGTTTTCCGTGTGGGGACAAGCATAATAAGACAAGTCTGCTCGCGCCCCCCTGGACTTGCAGCTACGACAGGGAACACAGAATAGTTGAGCCACTACAACAACCATGCCCAAGCAGCAATCAATAGAACTACTACACTGTACCTACCCTGCCTACAGACCAACAAAACCATGGTTATCAGGTGTCTGTCACCACCCCAGCACCATAATTCCTTACCAGTGCTCAAAGTTATTCACATTGCATGACCTGCAGCTACATGACCTAGCAAATGTAGCACCAGGCATGGATAGCATGACACTATTTGACAGCCAGCATCAACGCCCACAAACGTAGCACACAAGATCGAAATGTGAATGAACGACTAGCTTGGAATGATGACACCGCAATTCGACCCAGGACACACCAAGCGAGAACGAGCAGCCACGACAGACCACATCGAAATTAGATACGTACCCATCAAGGCGAAAGACCATATCCCCCCAGAATCAACACCGAACCAGATCCTACGAACTGCATCCGTGTAAGAAATGCACACAAGATACCTCAGGAAAGACATCCAGCAATGCACGCTCCGCATAACCACCAGGATCCAGAATGATGCAGGCCCCAAGGCTCCAGGGCAAAGGCTGAAGCAGCAGACCAGTCCCCGACGCCAGATTTTCCCCTAAAATTGCAGCATGGCATCAACCCGGAGAACCCTTAGATCCAGCACTTCCTCCCGGCTCTCAGCCCGGCCCACCTCATCTTAGGAGAACAGAGACCCTGAGATAATCCAGTGAAGGTGGGTGAAGTCACTGCACGAACACCGAATTTCGTGGCCTCCAGCAGGAAATCAAAGAAACCTTTGTGACAGATGACGATGACAGCGTTACCACCAGGCAGCATAAAGATCAACACTGGGAGAAGTGGGGAACCATCAGGGCCCTCTATGCCCTCAGAGAGGTCCTAAAGATAGATAGAAATGTGTATATATTTTTATCTATTACAACTTGGAATTTTGTTTGCATTGATTTAATATTTTTTTGTTAGAATTGTAATGATATTCCTATTGAATTTCTTCAGTTTGTGTTGGAAAAAGAAGGGTTAATATCCAAGAGAAAAAATATCCAATCAGAATATTTCTTTGGTAGTCTCTTGGTAGAAATAATCTAGCTGGTCTCAACGCTCATTGGCTAGGCCCTCATGCTTTGAAAAGAAGGCACCAGCCAACGTCATTGACATTGACTTCAATTAGAGCAGCATTTTGGAATGACAGTAGAATCAACCAATCACAAATTGTTTTGTAATAGGTGGAACAATTGTGTGATGCCTCAAGGCCCTCTAGAGGGCTTAAGTATACATCATTAATCAGTAGCGGTTCTAGCTTGTATGGCTCCCTGGGTGAACCCCCTGTTCAGCGACCCCCATATAAATTTAAAAATATATACAAACATAAGTCTCATAAATATCAAAGAGAAGTAACAAGGACTAATAGAAATGTATATAAATACAAACAAAAAAGAGAATGGAATTTTGACCCCATTGCTAACAAAAAATACACAAATAAAACTAAAATGCACAAAGCCTAGATGGCTCCTCATCCTGGCCAGTGCCAGAGCGAGCTCAAAAATCTTTCAGAAGTGTCCATGAATTCGCATTGAAATAGATTATATGAGTGTATATGAGTCTGACACCATAAATACATTTTTGCACAATTAAATATACATGTCATTATGCACAATTTATGAAACATTCAGAATAAGAACCAAATGAACCATACAACCTCCTTGGCAAATTCTAGGCATAAGACACCCCAAAAAAGTAAATATATCACAAAACACACAAAATATCAGCATAATATAGACGTCTTCTAAGTTAGCCTACAGCATTGGAAATTCCCCTTACTGACCTCAGGACCTAGTCAATACATTCATAGAAAACCTTTATGAAGTCATCTCAATGAAAGTCAGTAATGTGAAAGTCAATAATGTACTAGTTAGGTTGTAATCTTTTTGCTGCAGACAACACGCATTATCATGATGAATCTGTGTGAAATTATATCCAATGTTATGTAAGCTAGTTGGACAGAAAACTGAATATGGTCGCCCTATGTGTAATAATGTAGCAAACAACAGAGGCTAACAAACATTAGTGTTATACTCAGTGGTTGACTTGGGCAAACAGCGTTCCGGTTCCTTTTTTAGGGCATGCTTTATTAACACATACATTTTCATGAACATAGTCCAGTGTGCGATTTGTCCATTCCTGCACTTTTTATCCCAAGTCACTGGTTATACTAGCCTATTTCATTATTAAACACTGTTACATCAATCTACCCTATTTGTCCATTTGTCAATTTACCATTTTAGAATTTAAACTCCATCAACGAGTATCAGGCGTTGGTTTTTAAAACACGAGTGATAACTAAGGTATCATTGGTAAACACAAACGAAGAAAAACTATTATTAATAACAATGAAGCGAATAACAATGAAGCGTCTACACACCGGTCTACGCAGTACTCAACTAGAGCAGACTTTCCATAGACACAGGAAGGCTCCACACAATACAGACATCCCAACCAGCAGAAACTCATTTCAGTGAGGTGGCTTCACCGGCTACTTACAACCACCCCCCCATCTGACGATGTAGTATGTCTCATTCAGTCTCCAATACTGGCATACTAGCCTACTATACACTAAAAAGTATGTACTTCGCCAAGTATGCGATTCGTAATTCTGCACTTAACTCTCGTTCACTCTCAAATAATTCTGATTTCCGGGAGATTATATATAACTTGCGGGTGTCAGGGAGACGCTATTAAAATGCGGGAGACTCCCGGAACTTCCGGGAGAGTTGGGATGTCTGACAATATAAATTGTGGCCTAGACAGGGGAATTAGTAGGGCTTGTTCAACTACCAAATGCTCTTGCAATCTTGACAACGGTCAATTATATGGTAACACATTATTATAACACAGTACTGTAAACCCATTCGCTGACTACTGTCGCACTTTGAACGTGACTTCCTGTGTGAGGATAAACGGGTGTTCTGTTGTAATCTAAACATAACAAGCATACATTCATACAATTCTACAAGCTCAACGCCCTAAAGTGGAGATGACTAGTGGATAGTGGACAGGAGAAACTCATCCTTTTGCTTTCTAGGCACCACCATCGCCCAGGACCTCAAGTGGGAGCTGAACATCACCTCGCTTACAAAGAAAGCTCAGCAGAGGATGTACTTCATGCGGTAGCTGAAAAAGTTCAACATGCCAAAGACTATGATAGTGTACTTCTACACTGTTATCATAGAATCCATCCTGACCTCCTCCATCACAGTCTGGTAACCTGCAGCCACTGCCAAGGACAAGGGCAGGCTGCAGCACATCATCCGCTCTGCAGAGTGGGTGATTGGCTGAAATCGGCTATCTCTACGAGACCTACACACCACCAGGACATGGAGGCAAGTGGCAAAAATTGGGGCTGATCCTCTCGCCACAAGAACAGTTTCTTTCCTTCAGCAGTAGGCCTCATGAACATGCCCCCGGAGCCAAACTGACTATAGCCTGCTCCCCACATACACACACAACCCTCAACTGGACAAATCTATAACCCCTCCCCACATATACACATAACCCTCAACTGGACAAATCTATAACACCTACCCACATACACACACAACCATCAACTGGACAATTCATGCACCTTACATATTTTTTTGTATATTTTTTTAGTAATTTATTACTGCTCAGTCTACTGTTTTTATGCTCAGTCCACTATTCTTTTTTGTTTTTATTTATTTTGTACAAAAACAGACCAGAACAAATTCCAAGTTTGTTGTGAAACTGACTTGGCAATAAAACTCTTTCTGATTCGAGCATCAATACATTACCCATCCCCCAGCAGAGTCAACCATGAGTCAAGACTACACCAATTCACCTGGGTGGTGTGCAGACTGTTTTTATATTATTCTTAACGATTTTGCACAAACCAGAAAAAAATGCAACAATATGTTTGTGAAACAATATATTCACAGTATTGCGAATGAATTGCGATTTATTTGGTAGCATTTCGTAGTGTGACTGATTTTACTAATTGCGTTAGTACTGTACAAAGTTAGAGGTGTGCTATTTCATAGATTCCCCCACTCCCCCTACCTCAGCCTTCCAGTGGGGAGACCTTCCTATCTCGTACTGCTGAGTGGGAGACCTTCCCAAGCAGTAATCTGCCTAGCTCACAAACTAGAATCAGGGCAAGGTTAAGTGACCCACAGTCCCACATGGTGACATGATATCATTTACATGACATGCAAACAAGCTACAGAAAACAGATCACACAAATGTCACCATTATGACATTTTTTTTTGTGTGGGCGCCTTGCAAAATATTATTTCAACTTTAGATCACTGGTTATTTGGTAAAAAACAAAGGTAATGACGTTGCAATTGCAATTGGATATTTTGTGTTGTGATGCATTTTTTATTGTTGCATGCTGGAGATAGAACATCAAATATACATTTGATATACATTTACTGTCTGTGGTCAGCATTTACTATCGACAGCTTTTACTGTCAATGGTCTTGAAACAATGTGAGTAGTTGTGTGGTTGAATATTTTCAGAGTGACTTGTGTGGATGAAATTATTTGAGTGACTGTTTTGGCAAATGTTTCTTTGAAACAGCGGTATTTTCTTCTAACGTGTTTCCTGCTATCGATATTTGCAACCGTTCTGCTTTTGTGAGCCACAGCCGAGGCGTGGCTTAGGACCATTTGACCCTGTCATCAAAGAATTTGCATCTCTTACATAGGTCTGCAAAGGAAAGGTCTCAAGTCATGCTCTGTAAACACATGGCATTCGAGTTCTCTATAAATATGTATGACGTCAGAACGTTTTCCGCAACTGAGGGCCTAGCTCCAATAGTCACGGTTCGCCACTGACTCAGAGAAATGACAGCACGTCCGCCAGTGCTAAACATGGACGACAGCGAAAACAACTCTGAGGATGTGCACCCTCATGCTAGTACTAATATCAACATCCGACTGAGTGAGTAACCTGATATGTCATGGAGCTCCGCCCCCTAGAGGGCTTCGCTCCTAGTGGTTTATGCCCACCGAGTCCATGGCCGTCACTGAAATTAATTATACACATAGCTCAGCCAATCGGGGTACAACTACGCCCCTATATAACTGAGCCCCTATATAACTGAACAATTTGATGATCACCATCAATGGCTTCTTTTTCTTCGCATATCATCATGCAAAGATTTTTTGCTGCTGCTTGCCGCTGCTCCTCCCCGGCCACTGGAGAGGACACACACACCTCATGTGTCATGTCTTGGATCCAGACATGTGAAGGACGGCCTAATGGATTCTCTGGAATGCGCCCCCTGTGCTTTGCTGCCTATCACTTTCCGCCAGGAGAGACTGCAGTTCTTCATGGAAGAAGTCCCTCTCGATGTTGTTCTTTCATCCGCCTCAGACAACATCCTAGGGGAAGAGGGAGACAGTCCTTCTAAGGGCTTTATGCCTCTGACCCAGCCACCCCTGCCCCTTCTCCCATGGGGTTGTGTGGCGGGGACTCTCCTACCAGATGTAGAGGAGGGGTCGGCGTAGACGACGAGAGGCCCTCCCATGCCCCTTTCGGCAGACCCATGCTCCGTGTGGAGTTTTCGGTGATTACTGAGAGAGCGGCTCTCCCGATGGAGATCCCTCTTCCTCCTCTCCCACCACCCAAGGCCCACACACTCATGTCCCACACTTCGTGGCCTGAGCAAGTCAGGAAGGTGGATGCGCCAGCACCAGCTGTACTGGAATTGGCTGACTACGCAGAGGGCGTCTGGCAGGCGCCCCTCAACGCCAAGGCATTGAGATCCAGATCCTACGTTCCCTTTACCAGGGTCATAGGGAGACAGGAGGACATGAGCAACGCGTTTCTGCCATTGGAACAGGGGCTGGCAGCTCATTTCCTACTGAGCCAAGGAGGATAGCAGCATCTGCTCGACAAGTGATATGTATTGGGGGTGCAGGCTGTGGCGGCCTCCAATAACATGGCACTTCTGGCATCTGCTGCAGGGCAGATGGTTTCGGGAGCATCGACCCTCTCAGGTTCTGAGATTAAGGAAATCTCCCGACTCCTCATTGCCATTCTTCACCTCAACCAGGCACACACTCTGTGTGCTGGGAGAGCTATGGCGACTTCTGTTGTAGGGTGTCAACACCTGTGGTTCTCACTGTCATCATTGAAGGACGCAGAGAGGGCTCCGCTGTCTCTACAACTATTGAAACATTCCGTCGAGTGGACGACAGGTGAGAGCTGTCTCGTCATCTGTCCCTCGCCAAGCGCCCTGCTGCTCAGAGTCCATCTTCTCCCCTCAGCGACCTAGCGCCTCAGCTTGACGGCGTCAGCTTGCATCCTCGGTGGTGGCGTCTGCCCCACCTATGCAATGGGATCCCACCCTAGTAGTTAATATAGGGCGGCAACTGTAGCTTTGATGTTTAATGATTGCATAGCCTTGGAGAATTGGTAATATATGTACCATTTGTAAAGAAAACATGAGTGAACAAAACACGTCTTTTACAGCGGGATTCACATTCAACACTAAGGCATAACAGAATGGGACAATCATAAAAAAAAACATGGCAACAAAGAAAAAAATGCACCATTTGTAAAGAAAACATGAGTGAGCAGGCAAAACACGCCTTTTATTTCTTATGGGATTCATATTCAACTGTAGGTTATAACAGAATGGCACAATCATAAAACAAAACATGGCAACAAAGAAAAAAATGAACTGACCCCTGTTCAAAAGTCTGCATACCCTTAATTCTTAATACTGTGTATTGCCCTCTTTAGCATCAATGACAGTGTGCAGTCTTTTGTAATAGTTGTCTATGAGGCCTCGAATTCTTGCAGGTGGTAAGTATAGCTGCCCATTAATCTTGGCAAAATGCCTCCAGGTCATGCAAAGTCTTTGGCCGTCTTGCATGAACCGCACCTTGAGATCTCCCTAAAGTGGCTTGATGAAGGTGAGGAGACTGTAATGGCCACTCCAGAACCTTCACCTTTTTCTGCTGTAACTAGTGATGGCCATTCAAGGCTTCATTACTGTTCTTCTAGCAGCAGGATATTATGCTAGCAATGCTAACTCAGATTTTCTTTTTCAAAATAAAAGCCATCATTGAAATATATAAGTTAATATAGTTAACAATCTAGTCTGTACATTTTATGTTTAATGTCCGTTCCAATGTTATTCTTGTCTGTTCTTTTTCACAGACTAGATTGTTAACTATATTGCCTTATACATTTCAATGATTGCTTTTATTGTGATAAAGAAAATCTGAGTGTTGCCAGCATAATATCCTGCTGCTAAAATAACGCTAATGAAGCCTCAAATGGCCATCACTAGCTGTAACCACTGGAGGGTCAACTTGGCCTTGTGCTTAGGGTCATTGTAGTGCTAGAAAGTCCAAGAGCGTCCCATGCGCCGCTTTCGTGCAGAAGAATTTAAATTGTCTGCCAGTATTTTCTGATAACATGCTGCATTCATCTTGTCATCAAGTTTCACAAGATTCCCATGCCTTTATACCTCACACACCCCCAAAACATCAATAAGCCACCCCTATGCTTCACAGTGGGGATGGTATTCTGTTCACTATAGGCCTTGTTGACCCCTCTCCAAACATAGCGTTAATGGTTGTGACCATAAAGCTCTATTTTGGTTGTGTCACTCCAAATTATAGTGTGCCAGAGGCTGTGAGGTGTGTCAAGTTGTTGCCGGGCATATTGTAACCAGGCTTTTTTGTGGCATTGGCACAGTAAAGGCTTCTTTCTGGCAAATCGACCGTGCAGCTCATTTTTGTTCAAGTATCGTCGTATTGTGCTCCTTGAAACAACCACATCATCTTTTTACAAAGCAGCCAGTATTTCCCCTGAGGTTACCTGTGGGTTTTTCTTTGTATCCCGAATAATTCATCTGGCAGTTTTGGCTGAAATCTTTCTTGGTCTACCTGACCTTGACTTGGTATCAAGAGACCCCCAATTTTCCATTTCTTAATAAGTGATCGAACAGTACTGACTGGCATTTGCAAGGCTTAGGATATCTTTTTATATCATCTTCCATCTTTATAAAGTTCCATTACCTTGTTACGCAGGTCTTTTGCAGTTCTTTTCTGCTCCCCATGGCTCAGTATCTAGCCAGCTCAGTGCATCCACATGAGAGCTAACAAACTCTGTGACTATACACAGACACTAATTGCTATTTAAAAAGCCAGAGGTGTGGGAAATTCACCTTTAATTGCCATTTTCACCAGTGTGTCACCTTGTGTGTCTGTAACAAGGCCAAACATTCAAGGGTATGTAAACTTTTGATCAGGGCCATTTGGGTGATTTCTGTTATCATTATGATTTAAAAAGGAGCCAAACAACTATGTGATAATAAATGGCTTCATATGATCACTATCCTTAAATATACAGTTTTTTTGCATGATCAGTCATATTTACAAAATCAATGCCAAAATTTCACAATTTCTGCCAGGGTACGCAAACTTATGAGCACAACTGTATCGATACAGCATGCCCTGAACCGAGCTGAAATGAAAATCAGGGCATACTATGTTGATGGATACGCTGAACGCAATGGTGTGTGCACAGCCTATGAATTTCTAGGCTGTTTCTGGCACGGTCACCCAAAGTGTCATTGTTCAACAAGGACCAACCCGCTAACAAAGATTCAGTACGGGTTGATGCACCAGCAATGGCTAGCAAAGCTTGAAGCTTTAAAAGAACAACACAACGTGCATGTTAATTACATATGGGAGTGTGAATGGAATCAACTCAAAAACACATCCGCAGGTGTCTTTTTGAGCTGTCTAAGCTTTCTTGAAGAGAGATGTCTAAGCTTTCTTGAAGACCGTTGACGCACCAGAGCGCCTTGACCCTCGGGATGCTCTTTTCAGCGGTCGTACCAATGCAATTCATTTGAAGTTTATGGCTCAAGAGGGGGAGACTACTCAGTATAACGATGTTTGTAGTCTTTACCCATTCTGCAACAAGACAATTTCAAACCACTAGACACCTACTTTGGTATTGTTTAGGCTAACGTGTGTCCACCAAAAGGCCTTTATCACCCCATTTTACCACCCAGTGTCGGTGGTAAGCTGTTCTTTCCCTTGAGTAGATTTTGTGCAGAGTCTGAAAACCAGGTAACTGATTGTTCACATACTGATTCAGAAAGAGCTTTAACGGGTACCTGGGTTACTATTGAGCTGGTTAAGGCTGTTGTGAAAGGTTATTGCATTATGAAAATACCTGTCTGGGATTTCACCAGGACATCAGATAATCTTTATGCAGATTACATGAGAACATTCCTGAAGCACAAGAAGAAAGCTAGTGGCTTCCTGCCATCAGTGGTTGATGATGATGCTAAAGAACAGTATATTGGTGAATATCATGAAAAGGAGGGTGTGCGGCTTGACAAGGAAACATTGTTGTAAACAGTGCTAGGCGATCTTTGGCTAAATTGGCAATGAATAGTCTTGATGGGGTAAGATAGGTGAGCGGACTAACCTTATGAACACAATGTTAATTACAGATCTGGAGGAGTTTAGCCAATACCTTTTTTCCAGTGAAACAGAAGTTCTCTTTCATCTCAGAAGTAATTTCTCTTTCATCTCAGACACAGTTGCGATGGTACAGTGACATTACACAAAACAGACACTAATCAAACCACGTAAAGGCAATATTTTTATTGCCAGTTTTCACATCAGCTTATGCTAGACTCGAGTTGTATTCACTCTTGGAGAAGTTGGATAGACGTGTGTTCTACACAGACACTGATTCCGTGATCTTTGTCACACGCCACAGGGATTGGGTGCCCCCTCTAGGCCCGTTCTTGGGTGAATTAACAGATGGTGACAGCATCGCACAATTTGTTACCATCCCCACCGTCAAACATGGAGGTGGAAACATTATACTTTGGGGGTGTTTTTCTGCTAAGGGGACAGGACAACTTCACCGCATCAAAGGGACGATGGACGGGGCCACATACCGTCAAATCTTGGGTGAGAACTTCCTTCCCTCAGCCAGGGCATTGAAAATGGGTCGTGGATGGGTATTCCAGCATGACAATGACCCAAAACACACGGCCAAGGCAACAAAGGAGTGGCTCAAGAAGAAGCACATTAAAATCCTGTAGTGGCCTTGCCAGTCTCCAGACCTTAATCCCATAGAAAATCTGTGGAGGGAGCTGAAGGTTTGAGTTGCCAAACGTCAGCCTCGAAACCTTAATGACTTGGAGAAGATCTGCAAAGAGGAGTGGGATAAAATCCCTCCTGAGATGTGTGCAAACCTGGTGGCCAACTACAAGAAACATCTGACCTCTGTGATTGCCAACAAGGGTTTTGCCACCAAGTACTAACTCATGTTTTGCAGAGGGGTCGAATACTTATTTCACTCATTAAAATGCAAATCAATTTATAACATTTTTGACATGCGTTTTTCTGGACTTTTTTGTTGTTATTCTGTCTATCACTATTCAAATAAACCTACCATTAAAATTAGAGACTGATCATTTCTTTGTCAGTGGGCAAACGTACAAAATCAGCAGGAGATCAAATAATTGTTTCCCTCACTGTAGGTGCTGACCGCATTCCTCATCCAGTGCAAAGTTGAATGCTTAAAGAGCATAGCTGTGTAAGAAGTCAGACCAGTAAGGCTTGGTCCTTTAGTTTAGTTTAGTTTAGTCTGTTTTCCAGAAGCCAGGGCCAATTGGTAAAATTCACGTACTGCTGATCCCGATGTTTAATCTGGTTAGAATGCTTTGCTAGGAAATTGTTGACCGTCCACATACATAGCCATAAACTCCAAATTATAATGTGTGAAATTAAATGGATTTTTTGTATAACTTCCTGTAAAACAGTCATTGTTCACCAATCCAACGACAATGCATTTGGTAAGGGGCCAAAAAATATGTTTTTCAAACACGACTCCCTGCGGGTAAACTAAAAGTCTTTATGCACACCATTTCAATTGGGTACTTTGCATTGGTCCGAAGTAGCGCTTGTGCGTGTCCTAATTTCACGGCTTGACAAAGAGTGATGCAGATAATAAATGCAGACGATAATGCATATCCCCTGCCCCCATAAGGCAGAACTCGCCGTTACAGCGTACCATCCTAACCTTTATGTCCATGCCGTTTAACATGAGTTTGTCTTGAAAGAAGATATTGCTATGAATAAGGCCGATCATTTCGAATGTTATACTACTCGCTGAATAGGTATCCCTTTTTATAAGTTCTTTGTTATCTCCTGCAGGGTCCGTAACATCCATATGGCCTGCGGTGTCCTTGAAAACGTATCACTTCCATAATTCAGAATACTCTCTATAACAGCTCTGTAGGGGTATGTGTTGCTACTCTGACTAATTAAACGACCACCCAAGGAGACGTCCACTTGTGAAAATAGGGTGGCTATCGGGTAGTTGAAAACACCAACACTGGCTCCAGCATCAATATTAGTCCCATCCGGTTTAGTGACTTTTACGTGTTGGTACAGCAAAATATTGTTCAGATGAATGTAATCTTCACCATTTACAGATATAAAGAACTCCAGAGGGGCTGCGTCTGATATTGCTGATAGGGTTGGTATTTAAACTTGTGTATTTTTCTCAATAGATGTCTGTGTGAAAGGAACTGTGAATAAATCCAACTCAGTTTTCATACATTCACCAGACATGTTGTAGGAGTGCCATCTTTCTTTCAAAAATATTTTTAATCAGTCTTGCAGTGTTCCCTTTGCGTGTCCTCCGAGTGGTATGTTTTCTTTTAGCAGCGGCTCTTGTTTTTGTCACAATCTTGCATTTTTTACTCTTTGGTAGGCTCCTCCTACCAGGCGGTCTCTTTCGAACATCTCAAGTCATAACCATCAATCCTGATCCATCCAACTGCTTTGTTTTCACGCCATGACGTTGCTGACGAACTCGCCTACTATATTCCAATCGCAAAATGCCTACTAAATTCTCAATCGCAAAACCGCATTTTTCAAATGTGGTTTTGCGATTGAGAAACCATGCTTCAACAAAGGTATAGCCATCCACAAAAGCCAGCAGAAATGGCCCCCTAGACCCACCCCGTACATCGCAGCGCTACCATGATACCCCGGTAAACCGTTACTGACCTGCACTGTATAGTATTCAGCATACATTTCAGGATCATCGTAGAGTTTCTGAGGTTCCATCTTGTAGTCTTAAAAGATTGTTTGACTGGTCTGATGTGTAAATTTGCAATCACCTTCCCCACTACGAATGAAACCAACTGATCAGATTTTATTTCAGTACGGTTCTCTTCAAACTGACTCTTGCTAAGAGGTACGTAGCGTGGCTTGTCGTACGTCACTGTGACAACTACGTTTTTTTCCCCTGTAATATGTACAGTTCTCAACAGTGGGACATGGCTGTTGCCAACTCTTTGATAATCAATTATATCTGTGTAGATGTATAGGGTGTTAAACCCTGCCAGAATATCTGCAGGGAATAGGGCGTACCATGGGGCGTACCACCTGGTTTTATGCCAAATATCTGTTCCAGATATTTGCACTAAATTTTAAACTAAAATGGGGCTCACCTTTTGGAAACATTATATTTTTAAATTAATCATACCCCAACCATACGCCATGTGGCTTTAAAGAAATGTTGATCTCCACCACTAGTTTTCCTATGACACTGTAATAACTGGTGGTGAGTTCATATTTCCAGGTTTTGTCATGTTTCGAGTCATGTAGTTCTCGCCCCATGTAAAAGTCTTCCAGGAATGCAGGAATTGGAATTCTATCAAAGACACTTCCCAATCACCTTTCAAATCTATACCTTTGGCAAATTTTGTGGTATAGTTCAAACTTGAATTGTTTGGATAGATATGTCTCGATGAGTTACTGGGCAGCGTTATGTAGAACCTGCCATCACCCATGCTGATCGCAGTTGCTGTAAATGACATGGTCCAGCAAATCCTAGTGTTTTTATCTTGTTTGTAGGTCGAGGACTTGTTCTGATGCTATCCAACTGCTGAATTTCTCAGGCCAACCAAGCCATTTCACAAGACTCATCTTCTTCCCTTTCTGTACTTTCTCATCCAGAACTGCGTCCTCTTTAAAAGTTTTATCCTTAGCCATGGTTATTTTCAGTAATTCCTGTTCATAAAAGGTCCCAACGATCACATCACCATCGTAATCTTTTATTTTATATACAGGAGGCACCCTAGGAATGCATTCCGTTATTGTACAATACTCATCTGTGTACCCTTTTTCTTTACCCTTGGCAAACGCTCCTCTCAACATTGAGAGTCTAACCGTATCTCCAACTCGGAACTTGAAACTTTGATTACCATTTCTCATCATTGTTGTACCATACAGGCTCTTGAGAACTAGACTAACATTTTCTTCACAAACGTCAACAGGCTTCATTTAATAGACCGATGGTAGGTTGTAACAACGAACCAAATCTTGAATCAAATCAACATAACAATGTGTGTTGGCAACCGTGAGATACTGCCACATTTGTGATTTAATTGTTTTATTAAATCTCTCAACGATACTCGCTTTGACAACATTCCCTGTAGCAAAATGTTTTATGTTGTA
Source organism: Esox masquinongy (assembly GCA_016801175.1). NCBI lineage: Eukaryota > Metazoa > Chordata > Actinopteri > Esociformes > Esocidae > Esox > Esox masquinongy. The sequence continues at coordinate 24,461 of JACXGI010010461.1, forward strand.
CTTCTTCATTAACAATTCAAAATGGGAATTATAAAATTCCTTCCCCTTGTCCGTTTGGACTTTTTGGGGGGTTCTTCCTTCTTTTAATATGTCTTCAAATGCACGCTTTACCTTGATAGTGCTTTTATTTTTCAGCACAAGAATCCATGCGTATTTACTTAACACATCTATACATGTTTCCATAAAATTCATGGTAGCGTTTTCCACCCTATAAGCACTCATGTCGACCAAATCCAGCTGAAATTGTGAATTTATATCATGAACAATATCATGAACACTATTTCTTTGAAAATTAATAGCTACAGGCCTGTGTAGCGTGTATGTATCCTGAGCCAATGGCCAATCATTTGCCACACTATTTCTGAGGATCTGCCCGGTTTTCTTCAAGTACGCTTTTTTCAACCCCTCTCTACCCACGTAAGCACCAGGGTTTGACGGGTCGTAGAAAATACTTTTCATAACCTGTTCAGACATCGTAGAGCATTGGGTCAATAATGAGAAGTAATACGTGTTTACCATTGTTTTATTCAAGTCTTGGGATTTACACAATGTTCAAGACACACAAACATTCAGACTGTTGAAACAGTCTCTTTCATTGCACCAAGACTCTACTTCTTTGCATACAGCTTCCACATTACCTTAATCCATGTATTCATCCCTATTCCCACTCAGTCTCTGTGTGATGTACGGCTCCGACTTGAGTCACTGCAGAAAGTTCTTAGCTGCTATGTGAATTTCGGTCAGCCATGCTTGAAAACCACATGCATTCAAAGCCTTGACCAGCACGTTTCAGTCGCTGTGTTAAAACTGTCTCCACAAACTTTAATGGGTCTCAAAAAAATAATCAGGTGGGTCGAGACGAGAATGTCTTCTCTGGATCGGTTGGTCCACTTCACATCCGATGCAGGCTATGTGGAGAATAGCCGCAACAACGTTTTCCAGGATCATACCCATTGTTGCTTTGATGATCTTTGACTTTTACGCACCTGTGGTACAAGGCATTTGTCCATTTTGTGATAACTCTTGTCAACATCTGACAGGTATGATAGATTAAGAGGTCCTAGTTGAGTGCCAAGCCGGTCAAGCAAATGTTAGTTTTTTGGTGGGTAAGACGGTTGATTCGAGGGGTCAGGGTCTGGGACAGCATAGCTGGATTCAGCGTTGTCATCCAAGGCGTCACACAGCCAGTCCTCAGCCTTGGGTTCTTCAAATTCTGGTAGGCGGTATTCTTGAGACATGATTCGTAAAGTCTGCCGGCTGCTTGATAGACACAAGCTGACAGTCTGTTTTTATGCTGTGTTGAGGAATGTGTTACCTTAAGGTGGGGCTTCAGGTCTGTATGTCAGTCGGACAGTGCACACAGTCGCATTCAGACTCTAACATACCAACATTGTCCGGAAATAGCTCCAATCTAACATTCCTTCGATGACTTTAAACAACACATCTACCGTATTACGTGTGCCCTGCTTTGGCCCCAAATAAAACACTTTTTGAAAGGCCCTCCATAAACTAGCACTAAAGGTAATTTGATCAGTCACACCCAGCTTAAACACTTCACCTTCCGACAATTCATAAAATGCAACTTCTGGTATCTCTGGGTTGAAAATGTATCCACAAATTCGCCCGTCTTCCAAATTCCACTCCTGTGTTAACATTTCCTGGTGTAGTTGATGAAATCGAGCTAACCGCTGCATCGGTTTCTTCGGGGGTGGCATTTTCATCATGTCGTCGTCACCCAATTGTATTCTCTTGCCAACTTGCTGTGCAGCGGTTAAGCTGATAGCCTTCACTGGTGTTTCGAACCCAATGTTGATCGCTGTAGAATCCGCCATGTTTTGTAATGTACACGTAGGTTTACTCAGGCTAGTCTGAATGACCAACACCTGGGATCTGTGTGGTTTAAATACACAGACCACACCAGCCACCTATGGCGTCATAAAACCTGAAAGGTACCACCCACTGGTTGTAGACCATCTGGTGCACACACTTAGAACTTATCGTAATATCATTTGTCTGTGGGATTTATCACCCCCGAACCCATGTGCCCTTTTTTTAAACACCAACATCATGCTAGTAGTCTTAACATCGAATGTCTGGGGAATTTTACATCTCCAAACCCTGGCGCCCTATTGTTAAACATCAAAGCTACCATAAATTACAAACCACACACCCCCATACCATATTTTAGTATAAGTCACACAGGAAGTCCCACCTACCAAAACGGAAGTCCTGCCCACCTGTCAATCAATCATCAAAAGTGACAGTTGTCGCCCAATATTAAGTACTCACCCTGCCCCCTGCACATTCCTCTGCTCCACGAACCCTAGACCCTTACTCTGGGTCCCAAGTTCACTTCCCCTTGGCTGCCGGCCTAACTAAATGTAATGTGTATATATGGACATAAACCACCAAAAAAGGACAATGGAATGACGATGGCATTCATCAATCGACAAGGGGAGTCAGGTCTCCTTCAATGCACCTGTGGCTATGGGCGCACAGACATCTGCCCTCTGTTGGGCGTCCACGTTCCAGGCTGCCTGAATGAGGAGGCAGATCTGATGTCTCGAGGAGGCCCTCGAAATGGCGACTGGCATCTTCATCCCGAAATCATCTACCAGATTCGGAGGAGATTTGGGGAGGCGCGAGTGGATCTGTCTTTTTTACAGTATATTTTCGATATGCAGAGAACGCCCTTGACCGTTAATGGTTATGCGGCAGCGATCTTGGTAAGCCATGAAGGCCTGGGAGGTAGGTCTGTTTTCAGCAACCCCCTGGTCAAATGCTTCCTTATTGGCATGTCGTCTGCGTCCTGTGATCAGGGCCAGTGTGCCTCAATGGGAGCTTTCTAAAACCGCGTTTCCACCAAAGGTACCCAGAACTTTTTGTCCCAGGAACTACTTTTCAAGGAATTAAAAGCTTCCTTCAGCCCATTGTTGTGTGCATTTCCACCGCAGTCTTGAGACCTGTGAAGATTAGGCAAATTAGTCAGCTGACATATGTTCTCACACTAACGTATGCACCGTACGCCATACAAAGCGACACTGCAACAGCAGAGTAACCATGGAGGAGATTCAAGTTGTGCTGCTGTTGATCGTGATTTATTGGATTTTACGAGCTATTGCGGAGATTGCCTGTGAGATGACAGACGGATTCACGCTATTGCGCATAAACATTTTTTGTTCTTTATCTGTTGTGATTTAA